>CM019149.1:128356462-128418962 GCA_009733165.1 Naja naja | reverse complement strand
CTTTCCTATGAGAAAAGACTAGAACATTAGGGACTATTTAGTGAGTGGGGGAGACTATAAGATGCCTAAAACCATGGAAAAAACATGCATGAAAAAACACTAGGATCAGGGATCATCCAAGGTAGTTGATTCAGATGGATTTAGGACAGACAAAGTACTTTTTCCACACTGTGCATACTTAACCTGTGGAATTTACATATACAATGATGGATGGCCAACATGGATGGCTTTAAAAGTAAGTTACATAAATTCACAGAGGAAAGCTCTACCAAGGGCTATCAATTTGGAGACAGTGTTACTTCTGGGATGGGGGACAGCATTCCTTCATATATTGTGTGCATAGCATAATGGCAGGGAAACAGTAGTAACTATGTGAGCAATAGCAACTATGTTTTGTTGACATAGTTGCTACTGCTCCCCTGCCATTATGCTATGCAAACAATATTTGGAGGCATGCTGTAACAATGTCTCAAAACTGATAGCCCTCAATATAGCATTCCTCTATTGGTTGGTGAGCATCACAGAGGCATTTGGTTGGAAGCTATGAAAAACAAAATGTTTTGGGTCCACCAAACATCACTAAGATTTTAAGGAACTGTGCACCAGCAATTTTTGAATCAGGATATATATTAACATAAATTAACTTTAAAAAACTTACTTGCATGGAAATGGTTACAGTATTCATTGGTCAATGATAACTGAGTGTACAGGGAGATGTTGGAATCTTTCCACTCAGCTTTAAAATAAAAATCTGAATTATTATCTACTGGCAATGCTAGAAGGTCAAAAGAGATCCTTATTTTAGCCTTGAAATCCTGATCCGCTCCATATTTGATACTATTATTGGTTATTTGGCAGGGGATCAGGAGTCTGAGTTGAGTCGACATCAAAGTCAACATTAAAGAATGAACCAAAAGCCTCAGAAAGAAAACCAAGAGTTAAGTCTAATAAGCAATCAGGATAAAAGATGATTCAGGAGCAGGAATGCATCAATAATCAGAAATAGAAATAGAGATTAACCAAAGAATAAGCTACTACAAGTGACTCACCTTGCTGCTGAAACATGACACTAGTGAGAAAGGAACATCCTTTACTATATATTAATGACAAGTGATGTAATTAGTGGGAATGGATAGATTTTTTTCCCCCAAAGAGGCCATCAGTGCAGTTTATTATTGGCTGGCAACAATTATTAACTGATATAAACCAAAATCAGCAATTGCACACATATATTCTTTAACAGTAGTTTTTCTCAACAGTTGCTGAACAAATTGGCTCAGGCTGGTTGTGAAAAAATGGGATGATTTTAAGGTGCTTAATGAAGACCTTTCATCCCTTAAAAATTCCAGCCTTTGAAAAAGACCAGGACTAATTGGTACCCTGGACACACCTAGTTTTGGATTGTGGTGACCCTCCCTTGACATCTTGGCAAAATCTGATGTAGTCTTCAAACCACTGAAAGTTGGCACCCTTGCTGTAGATTATAGGATACTATAATATAAAGCAGTCCTTCTAGATCTAATGCTTTCCAGACATGATGGACTGTGTCTTCTGCAATGCTGGCAAGGAATTATAATAGCTGAATTTCATTATATCTGGAAAGCACCGGGATGGGGCAAGACTGATTAAAGTAATTATTTTAAAAACTCTGCTCTTTCAAAACTCTTCCTTGCTGAGCCTTCACAGGGGATAAGAGGCTGATTTGAGATTCTCCTCCACAAGTCTAAACTCAGCATGGATTTGGCAGAGCAGTTGCAACCAAAACTAGTTGATCAGAATTAACACAGCAAGTTATTGCTGAGTTTGGCTCTTCATTCCAATCATATCCACCCAATAGGTAGAAGCTCAATTTTACACATCAAGTGGAATGTATTTTTAATAGGATCATTCATCCTGCTAAGTTCAGGAAAAATAATTTATGGTTTAAAACCTGTCAGAGAGAGCCTGTCTGATTATGTGAGTAGCTAAATGTTAGTCCATGCAGACCAGTGCTCAATGATCCCATACTTAGCCATGAAGCTCACAAGGCAAGCTATACTGTTCAGCCTATCCTGTTCAAAAGACTGTAAGGATAGAATAAAACTGGGGACAATATAACTATTTGCCCTGCATGCCTTGAAAGAAAGTCAGGCTTAAAAAATGGACTGCATCAACACAGAAAACCACTGTACTGGGCTGACAGATCTAGAATCTCATATAATTATTTACTGAAGAGCAGTCTATCTTACAACTGTGCAATAGTATCAGTCATAGCTATGCTATATGCTGTCCAACTCAAAGATTAATTGTGGATTCACAGAAAAAAGAAATACAAAGCCTCAGAATCTCTATTGGATCCTTTACTGACCCAGCTCTGTGTATTTCTGTAGTGTATTATCAGTAACTATGATTGCAAGAAAGGAGATGCATGATTCTGCCTCGTGGCCAAGGATTTGGTTTATGAAAAGTGAGCATCTGTAAACTCTAGCCTGGCTCTTAAAGCTCCACTCCATGTGGGTTGGATTTCTGTGCTATATGGCTGCATTTCACAGGCATCTGGATTCAATAATCTGGTTGATACAGGCCATAAAATTAGAAACTGAACACTCCAGAAGGTAGAGGTCAGCCAGTGATTCATTGTGATCTAATGTGCTGGGCAGCAGCTCTTTGTGGTCGAGTAACAGGCTGTGTGAGGAACGGAAGGGTGGGACGATGGAAAGGGATCAACCCGCACTGCTGAGCAAGGCAAGAACTAGTTTGTTTTTCACTGTCTTGACCTTGGAAAGTAGAAATTGGGACCCACATTCTATTTAGCACATCTGCAGCCTTTCTTGTTTCAAGCTGGCAAGTAGCTTTACAAAGGAAGTAAATCTTCACAGCAATTTAACTTGGCATATACTCTTATCCTAACATTTTTGTGGGCGTGGAAGTGCATACTTCTCTATCCAGCTTTCTTTCCTCAGGCTTAAGTTTTTAAATTTTGTTGAGCTCTTTCGTCTTGTCAACCCTTGCATTCTTACTGAGCATTCTTCTGCCCACTATCCTGTTACAGTTGAAGTTTTATTTTATTTATTTGTTAGAATTATATCCCTCCTTTTCCCCAGGAACTCTGGGTAATATACATCTGAATCTCTCATACCATTTTTACTGCCAATAATTCTGTGAGATAGCTTGGGCTGAGAGTGAATGACTTAAAATATTCTTATTGGGCTTTCTTGAGTGACGTGACTTGGAGTGTCTCCAGTCCCATTCTTCAACCAAGACTATCTGACAGATTTCTTCCCCAAAGCCTTTGTAATTTGGTTTAATATATTAATAAACAAATTCATATATTCCTAAACAAAGCATAACATTTTGAGCTTTGTAAGACTTTTGGACATCTAGATTGTGCTCACCAGTGCATAGAATATTTAAAAAGAGTTATGAAACTTAGATCTTTTGTCTTCAACTCAAAGGTAACTTCTAACTCAAAGGCCTTTTCCATTTAAATTTTTCATCCTATAAATTTCTTATCATTAAGTAAATTTATATTTTATATTGATAAAACTTAATAATTCATAGTTTTGCCTATATTAAGGAAATATTGATTAAAAAAGGAGAAAGAGGATGGCAAATTGTTTAGTTAGTCATGAGAGTGCTGCTTCTCTTTCTGCTTATTATGCTGAAATGAACAAGAAAAAAAAAAAGGAATATTTCAGGAAAAAAGTTTAGAATAATTAACAAGTAAGCTAGCCAATCATGCTGAAAGCAAAGGTTTGAGAAGATTAAAAGTATTGTTTTTGGATTTTGGGTTAATCTACTATTGTACTTAGAAATAAGGTAGAACATTGCATACAAAATTATAACTCAAAATAATCTTCTAAAATTATTTAATCTTTTTAAAAAAGTAGCTTTCTAATTCTCTTGCAGCAAAACTCACAGACTCATGGTCAAAGGCACCTGCAGGCCAATAAAGGATGAGTGTGCAAAAGTGACAAATTTTCATAAATTCACGTCTTACATACTTGTCTGCCACATCATGATGCAAGTATGAAAGGGTCAATATGTTGGGCCAACACAATGCACATTTAAGTTGTTCTGCCATAGCCATGGTTAGGATTGGCTTCTTTTGCTTATGGCATCATTGAAATGGTTTCATAAAGCACTGATGAGTCACAATCTACTTCATTAGTCGATGCCTGGGCCAAAGAGCTTAACACCAGGCCATGAGAGCTTCTGTACAACCAATGTCTTGCTCTCTGTAAATGGCCAACAAAGAACATATTCAAAAGGAACTGTTACTTGTAAATATATCAGAAAAATATTATTTTCTCTTGCATAGAATTTACTTTAAAACAATTGTCATATTGTTTTGTTTTTTAAAACAATGTTTGTATTGTTTATATTGTTAATTTTCAATCTTCTATCAAAATATTGCTGCAAATCTTTATCTCTTGCCTTTTTCCTAACAAAGTGCTGCACCAAAAAATGCCTTGGCACATTCTTATTGTGGCAAAACTAAAATATACACATTCTATATTAATTTCTGCCTCCATAGCAACAAACTATCTCAGTATAGCTTTATCTTTTGTTTTATAAAATCTGCCAATTACTTGCACTATTTAGTAGTAAAAAGAAAGTACTCCTATGAAGGTCTGATCTAGTTGTCCAGTTTAATTCAAGTTTATGCAAAATTGCTTTCATCAGAAGTAAAATAATAAAAATGAGAATAACTGTTGTCTTTATCCATTTTAATTTTTTTAAAAAATAATCTCTTTGTTAAACTTTTTACCAAAAGTTTAAGGATTTAAAAACCCTTAAAGTCCCTTTTTATTTTTATAACCCAGAAAAAGAGTTACACTCATCAAGGCATATTTGTCTTTACTGTAAATAAAACCTCTCTTTATCTATAGATTAATTGCTTCCAAGTGTGATTAAGAAATGAGGATGACTGAAATTATTATCCATATAGGCTACATTATGGCTGTAAGCTTAAATGGAATCATGTGCCTCTTAAGCCACTACAAGATAATTACAAAAACTTTTATTCCTGTAGCTTACTCACAAGGACCAGCTATCCAGAGTACAAGTGAGTTATCTCATAATCTCTCCTTCAACCGTAAAGACTTTGCCAGCCAGCACCCAGACTCTGGTTGGCATTCTTGGCCTTAATATTGTCTGGTTCACTTGGGATATCTAGTCCACTATAATCCCCACCAGAATCTCACTCATGAACTGGAGATTAGATGAAGACCATAGTGTAGGAAATGGCAGGAATTTTTTTTGCCAGGTTTTGTGTTAAGATTAAGTGCAAAGTGGAAAATGCTGTATATGTAGTTGATAAATCTGAATATGTGAAAAAGAAATTGAAAAATTTTTATGTCTGTATGTGAGTTGGATAGGAAAACAACAAAGAAATATATATTAGTCAGTATGGTTCTCATTTCAATCTTGAATATATTATACCCAATGAGAAATACCAATAGTTTTCCAAGTGCATGAAACAAAATATGAAATGTGAGAATCTGGTAACCCAGATGGCATATAGGAACTAGAAATGGCACAACTGTGCAATTGTTAGATCTTTAATTCAGAAGACCTGGAATGCATTATCATCTGAATTATCCCTTTGTGATGGACTTCAAGTAAACATTCTGTAAAGGCATGAAATAATTCAGAACAGCAATTGTCGTATTTATAATTATAGATGCATTTGAAGAAAGAACCTTTGATTCTGAAATGTGTGGTGAATGAACAAGTATCAGCCTTCCCTGATAGATCAACCAGAAAACATGACCAGATGAACTAATTCAACTTTATGGCAAGGCCACATTACCAGAATCTTGCAAGTCTGCAAGTATAAATTTCCCACTGTTTCCATTACAATCCAGGAAGCTAGGGATGGAGCATCTTGTTGCCCCATCTACTAAGGTCTTTCCCAGATATCATGACATCAAGCCCCTTGAGGCTTTGCTTAAAATGAGTGAGCATTTGAAGTGTACTGCAGCCTAATGAAGAAAGGCATCGTGTGTTATATTCCACTAAAAAAGGACAGTATTGCCAAAGACGATTCTTGATGAAGGGCATCTAGGCTTCTTGCCAGTTCTGTCCTAACCTGTCTTCCCATCTCAAACTGTAAATCCCACGGACTTTGCTATCTATCTTGTGAAATATATCCCTTCCCTTGTTGCAAGGCATTTTGCCAGCTTCTACAATATTTGCAGTTACTCCAGGTGTTCTAGTGCAAACACCACCTCCATCTGCTCCTGTTCCTCTGGGAGATGACATGTTTTCATTACCCCATAGCCATTTATGGCTATGTTTGCTTCAAATAGAATGGAGGGTCCTGAATGGGACGATGAGCTCTTATACTTGCATGCCACATTCAGTTTTGGATAAACATATTGATAGGGGAGTGTGTGGAGCAAGAAGGCATCCCTTTCCAGTCCATACATTTCTGTCTTGAAATATATTGTGTGAATGGTGTTGATTGTAGCAAAAAACAGCTGGGTAGTATGAGAAGGCTGACAATTTTTACTATCCATTTCTGCACTGTAGGCACATAGTGTGTCAGCATTTACGTTATCCCTTCATTTAAGAGTGCATGACCAACACAGCTGCTCATTCCTGATTAGTGCCTGATAATTCAGGAAATATTTGATCCCATTTGCCCATAGCTGGGAATTGTGAAAAGAAAGTGTATTTGTGGTTGGAGGATCATATTTATGCACTTTCCACTGTAAGAACCAGAGTCTTAATTATGTTTCCAATTCTTCCCTCCAGGTCCTGGCCTGTGTATAGAACTCAGTGAAAATGAATGAGATTCATAATTTGAAGGAGACACACTGGACTATCTACTGGTTAAAATTTCCCTGTAAGTACTGAACTTTCATAAGTGAAAGGGCTCACAAGTGAAAATTACCATTACATATATATATATAATTATAGTATCCAACATTTGTTGTCTGAAGTGCAAATTTCAATGACCGGCTTCCATTTTTATATGCCTTACTGCTCCTTGTGGACACATTTTTACATGAATAAATAACTGCACACACACACATATATTGTGCCAACATACATATAAACCTCTTCTGTGTATCATTGGAAAGTCTATATCTGTATGTACAATTTATGCTGAGTCACATGGAAATGGGTAAGGCAAATCTTATTTTTTATTCTGTGATTTCCTAAAGTGTGTTCTCTTTCTGTTCTTTTAATTCTGCTGGTTTGTTAAAGGATTGTTGATGAAAAGGGTCCTGTGATGAGAACATTAGAAGCCACATTAATTATTATTTTTTCAATCAGCCACACTAGCCCAGTTCATACATAATGCAAAGCAGAGGTAATATTCAGCAGTTTCTGACCAGTTCTGGAGAACCGGTAGCAAAAATTTTGAGTAGTTTGGAGAGCCAGCAAATCCCACCTCTGACTGGAGATTTTACAGTATTCTTCCCCTGCCACGCCCACCAAGCCATGCCCACAGAACTGGTAGTAAAAAAAATTGAATCCCACCACTGATGCAGAGTCATAATGGATGACTTCACACTGCCAGTTCAGTCCCAAACAAACAAATCATATTGTGGGCCTTTCCCCACAACTACTTGAATTGCTCTCTTATCCATTTGTGAGTCAGCAGAAAACTATTCAGGAATGAAGTTTCCTACTTCTGTTCCTGTCTCTGTTCCCAGTTACTGCCTGGCTTCCCTTCAAAATAATGCTTGACCAAGTATAAACCCACTTGCTGGTTCCCCTGGTGGTGTGTTCCTAAGGAGAAAAATAAATGCTACCTTAACAGCAGTACAACTAAGAATGACTGGGATTTTCTCACTCATGAACTAGGGATGATGACATTTGTAGTTGAGGATGAGGGATCCTGGCAGAAACCAAGATGTTGTCAGAGAATGTGCCTTGGATAGGTAGGAAAAGACTAAATGCCTTTGTGCAATGTACAAATGCAACAGTCCTGTGGCACGAGCAAGGCCAACAAAATGGTTGTGGCACACGCCTGCAAGGATTGAGCACAGCATTTTTTTCTAAGTGTGGGCAAAAAGCAGATCAGGACATTCTGGTAAATTGAATAGTCATTTCCAGTAAATTGGCAATGGCTTCAGACTCCCTATTGTTTAAGAATCACAACAATTAAAAAAAAACCCTATTCTTTCTATACTAAGTTATACTGCTGAATTAAAGAAAATGTGGGGCAATCAGGAGTATGCTAAGCTCTGCTCAATTTTGTTACTCAGAAGAAAATTTTGGCTTAGAATAATTTTTGAATGTCTGTATTGTGCACCAGGCAATTATTGGCTTTGGGAGTTCCTGAAGTCCTGAAATCCTTTTGCCTTATTCTAGAATTCTACCTAAAGCTCTTCTTTGTATGTCCGCTTATATAGGTTAGCATGGCATCTAGAATGTATCAGCTAGCTAAGATTTAATTCCAATAACAGATTGCTTGAATGTACTGAAATACATATTGTTTTACAGATGCCTTGAAGGAATCATTTGGTCCAAATGGTCCTCCTGTTTCCAGGCCGGTTCCTTTGGCAGGCTTGTAAGCAATGGAGCTCTGTGTTTTGGGACAGAAGGCAAGTTCCAGGTGGTTCTTCGGACTGTGGTATGGATGGACAGTAGCCAAAACTGTCAGCTGAATCCTGGATCAAACTCTGGCCCATTCAGCAAAACCGCAAGGTACACAAGTGGGATTTTTTTATGGCATGCGAGAGTAAAACAATCGTCTTTGCTCCTGGCTTTAAAAGAGAGGAGAATTTAAGAGTTTCGACTAACATTTGAGAAAAGGATGAAATTATTAGAAAGTGTGGCTGCTTTCACGGAAAAGCTAGCACTGTGGTGGAATTTTGATTAACATCTGATATTGTTTGGTTTCTGTTTGTTTGAACAAAATGCTGATGGAAGGGGGCATTTACCATGTTTCAATCTGCTGCTTTCCCAGGCTATACCCCACATTCTAGCTTTAGCAAGTGCAAAGGAGAAAAACAAAGGTAGGTATAACACAGAGCCTTCACTTCGAAGCTTCAGTAGATGTCTTCTCTTTCAGGATTTCATATGTTTTACAGACATGTTTGTGTTTCTCTCTTCTCTTTTAATAGAGGAAATAGATCTGAGAACTATCTTCTGCTGTATACTAAGTTATTTCTTCCAGGAACTTATTAAAACCTTCAAGAACCAATCATTCAAAAAGCTTTGTGCTAAAACTCTGCAGAACAATAGTTATTTCCAAACATATGTCTATTCCTGATTAGAAACATGCAAGTAATCCCATTTTAGGTTATACAAATCATATCCAGCTTGCAAGGTGGAGGTGAAGTAGAGCAGTATAGTAACGGAACATTTAGGATTGCAGAAATTTGGGGAGCAGCTTCACAGGTTGCCTTCCACCAAAACTGACAGCAGATGGATTGGTCAGTCAAAGAGAGTTATAGCACACTGCTTTGTTCATGCAGCTAGTGGGGAATAGAAGAACAGAGTAGTGAGGCCGATGTGTTTAACAGAACCTTTGTCTAACTTTTAAATGGCTATGACAGAAAAACAAACAAAACTCAATTAAGAACCCTTCACCACTTTCTCCATCCTGTTAACGATAAGGCCCTGACCTGGTTCATTGAATGTAGGCTTAATCAACAAAAATGCATTTCAGCCTTGGGCCTTTTCACTCCACCATTCCACTATTTCACCATCCATTAATTTCATCAAATACTCTGCAATCAGTTCAAAGAAAAATTCAATCAGGCTCAATTTCTTATTATGCCAGAAGTAGGAAATGACTACCAGTTTCAGAATAAATAAGGATCTCAAACCACAGTTTGAAGTTGTTTTCATATCCTGGCTTGTTTAAATCCCATTAATCATAGCATTTCACTTTATATACAATGAATCTCTAGGGTTAATCAGAATACTGGGAAAGGAAGGAGAAAGAGTAACATGAAGATGGAATATAATGATATATGGATTTAAGTGCAGAGACACAGCTCTTAAATTGGAATGTACTTAGCCAAAGAACATGGAAATGAAGAATGGTAGTTTGTCATTTGTGATACAAGCTTTAGTTCCTAGTCTTACTTTTAATCAAATTGTGCTTGAAAGTGATATTTATATACAAGGAACTCAGTGCCTCTCATGCAAAGATAAAGACCTGAAGCATCTTTAACTTCTAATTGTTGGCTGCTCTGCACATTCCCTGGATTGACACAATATATACATCTCTACAGTTGTGTTAATATAACATAATCTCTGAGCTCACATTAAATTCTATGCAAATCAGACCAAATCATCTTAATGCCTGTGTGTGTGATTGCCTGCCTGAATCATGTCTCATGTTAAGATCATGGTAAGCCAGCAAATATGCCAAAGGGTGAATAATCAATCCCATTTTAGCCTGGTCTAATGTATTTTTATTCCTTTGTGTATTATCTCAACCTGTACTTCTTCTGAAGCACGTTAGGCCATTATATTGACTTTTTAAATGTTAAGACAACACACAAGGAACACAATGGATCTGGCTAGAGGTGGTATTCAGCAGGTTCTGACCACTTCTGGAGAACTGGTAGCGGAAATTTTGAGTAGTTTGGAGAACCGGCAAATGCCACCACTGACTGGAGATATTACAGTATCCTTCCTCTGCCATGCCCACCAAGCCATGCCCACAGAATCAGTAGTAATTTTTTTTTAATCCCACCACTGTATCTGGCTCACCATATTAAAACAGCCATTTCCAACTGGACATTCTTGCAATATTTTGGACAGAGGTCCCAAAATTCTGATATGATGCTAGCCAGAAATTTGGGGACTGTTATTCAATGCAAATGAAAAGCACCAGCTGCGGAACTCTGTCCTGGAATAAAAGGTACCTTAGGACTGTTTTATTTGGGCTGAAAAATCTAGATGGCTACTAGGTAAGAATAAAGAGTTAGAGGTTTGTATTCCCATGCCACCAGCTGGAGGTCACCTGGATTTTAAATCCCAATATGACAGCCCTAATTCAATATATGGCAGCATATGCTAGTATATTTTATAGCTTTCCACAAAGAATCCTCAAAGTAAAGCAGAGCATGGATTATCAGATGCAGATGCCTGAAAATAGAGACTAAATATGGTAAACAGAAGCAGCTTCAGCCTGTTTGCAAATGTTGTATGTCCCTCAAACCTATTGTGACTTAGGTCTTCTCATCATGAGGAAGGATTGAAGTTCCTCCTAGAACCCATAATTAGTGCTAGTTAATTTTAAATGTTGGTGTCTCTAGCTAAGATCTGGTAGTTAGTAGTGAGAATTTTTTTACCTAAGATCCTGGTGATCTCTTTTTCCAGAGTAGATAATAAACTGGATTAAAATGGACAAATAAACTGTGTGTATTGCTTCTTTGTCTTTTGGCTAAGATCAAGTGACAAATAAACTGTGCCAAGATAACCTTCACACAGCAGAGGTGGTATTCAGCAGGTTCTGACCAGTTCTGGAGAACCAGTAGCAGAAATTTTGAGTAGTAAATTTTGAGAACCGGCAAATACCACCTCTGACTGGAGATATTACAGTATCCCCCCCTGTCACGCCCACCAAGCCATACCCACAGAACCGGTAGTAAAATTTTTGAATCCACCACTGTCACACAGTGTATACTAAAGGAGGGATTCAATACTGTGCTCTGTTGATAGTTTTTTAATTTATATCCTTTTTTTGTTCAGATATTCAAGTTGATTGGATTAGAAGACTTCCAAGGGCCTTTCCAACACTATTATTCCACATTTTATTACTTTTGCTCACTTTAAAAATCCCTGTGAGGTTGATTGGGTTGAGAGTGTGTGTCTGACTCAAAGCCACCCAGGGAAACTTCGTGGTCGATAGTGTTAGGAAGCTGTCAGCTGGCAAAGAGGATGGGGAATTATCCTTGAGTCCTTGCAGTCATAAGCTGACCTCCTTCCCCCGAAGTTCTATGGAACCTTATATTTTTGTACCCAAGAGAAGCCAAGGCAAGCAGACTAGGGAGATTCCTGTATTATAGATAGAAGACAATAAAGCTGTTAACTTGAACCTTACATGTGTAGACCTGGTTGCTTATGCCTGACAGATAGGTTTGAATCAGGTCTCCCTGGTGCCAAGTCAACACTTCAACCCCTATACTGTACTGGCTTACTTGACTGATTTCTTTAAATTTCTGAGGAAGCAAACCTTGTTCATATTAATCCAGGAGTCACTTTCCAATATGCTAAAGCTGCCTGTATCCAACATGAAAGGTTTGGAGCAAATTGATTCCATTCTATTTCCAGCCACAGCCATACTCTTTCCACTTCTGAACTGGCAAAAACCATAGTAGCATAAAATTTGTTATCATGGGGGCTGATCTTTATCTTTCCCCTATTGCCTCCATTTCTAGTTTCACCTGACTTCCCTTCAAGGACATTGGTTGCAGCCTGATATTATACCCTTTTCAAAACTGGGAGGAAGTGCTGTTTTTAACACTCACACAGCTGAGGAGATGATTACAGGCTTCCTCACTCATGGACTGGGAACAAGATGAAGGCAACCTCATGGTTAGAAAGGGGAAAGTAGGTGATGTCTGGACATGGTTGTGTTGTGATTGGATGCAATTTGGGACATGGTCACAGTCTCCTGGATTCCATCCTGAGACAGAGGATGGAATTTATGTGAGTTAGCCCCTTTTAACAGAAAGGCCCATGTGCATGCTCCAGTTAGAGTGGATAATTATGTCTGAGCTACAGTCCAAAACATTACTAATAGGAATGACTGTGTTGTTATATATTTGAAGGGTCTGATGAATGGGAGAACAGAGGATTAGAACCAGATCTGACTTCAGTTTCTTCAAAGTGGGAGCTTGCTGAAGACTGCTCTTTCCTCCCCCCTACTGGCTGCTTTGGAGATTATTAAATTTGTGAAATGAAAAAGGCTTCAGATAGCATAAAACAGAGAACTTAGAATAACAGGGTCAGAAGGGACTTTGAAGGTCTTTGGCCGAACACTCTGCTCAATCAGGAGAGCTTATACCATTCCAGACAAATGTGTGTCCATTTACTTAGCGACTTCTAGTTTAAGTCCTTACGGAGAAGGGCGGCATACAAGTCGAATAAATAATAATAATAATAATAATAATAATAATAATAATAATAATAATAATTATACCAGTGTAGCTTTGAATTTAATAATAATAATAATAATAATAATTATTATTATTATTAAATTCAAAGCTACACTGGTTAAAAAAGTAGCCTTATGGCTTGGCTGACTTTATACATTATTTTCCCCTTCTTATTTATTTCTTCATATTGACATTTACAAAGGAGATGTTTGTTTTGTGTAAAGTCTATTTTGCTCCTGAAACTTTAAAAAAATTACACCTATTCATAGCAACATGTTTTATTTAGAACAACTAGTTGCAAAAGGAAAGCAGAAGCCTAATATCTTGAATGGTGGAATTAGCGTTTCACCAGTGTATCTGGAGTTAGTGCACCATATGAGGCACAAATGACCGGTCTTAAATGACTTTGGACACATACATGAAGAATCAGCATTACACGAAGACTCTCTGGAGAAGTTTCTAATTCTGGGAAAGATTGAAAGAAAGAGAAGAACCAGCAGCAAGCGGGTGGACTCAGTTATTGTGACAATGAGTACACTGTTGGGAGGCTTTAAAGATCAAGTTAGGAATAGATTGTCATGGAGAAGATCTATGAAGATCTATGAAAACCATTTGATGGCACATAATTATTCTACAAACTTGGCTCTCTTTAGTCTCTGGTTTGTATATTCACAATAGTTGAAGGCACTTCTTGCTGTATTTCACCCCTTAAGATACAGCTAAACGTTGGAGAAGCACCATCTTCTTAATGTTTGTATTTTACTCTGATTAGAGGACATCAATAATGGTGGAACCATCTCTTTTGCTTAATAAAGGATGGTATTTTTATCCCCTGTGAAGATGTTCTTAAGGAAACCTGCATACTGTTGTATTTTTTCTCACAGGCTCTTCCATTTGCAGATTGCAGAGAATAATTTGGTGGTATATACAACAAAAAAGGTAATATCTCTCTAGAGTTAAACTTGACCACTGTTATTTTCTAGGCAGTAATATGCACGTGGCTTGCCGTTGCCTTCTCACACTCGGTCATTTTTGGAAATTTAACTTCTAGCAAGCACCTGCATCAGAGCCCATGAGGGGAAGGTGACTATGAAACAGAGATGGTATTCAGCAGGTTCTGACCAATTCTGGAGAACTGGTAGCGGAAATTTTGAGTAGTTTGGAACTTTGAGTAGTTCTGGAGAACCGGCAAATGCCACCTCTGACTGGAGATTTTACAGTATCCTTCCCCTGCCACACCCATCAAGCCATGCCCATAGAACCGGTAGTAAAAAAGAATGAATCCCACCACTGCTATGAAGGCAGCTTTCAAGACTGGATAGATAGGAACTCTGTCAAAACTTCAGTAGTGAGTCCTCTGTGATGCTTGCACATCAAGTTTCAGGAACACTGGTGGTTTCTCATTTCTATTTCTTGTGGGTTTTCAGTCATGGCAAAATGCCCAATTAGGTTGTAAATCCTTAATTTGGGTATTGAATTGCCAATTCCCCAACTTGATGTCCTCCAAAAATTGTGCCATTCAAAGGCCATTTCTGCTTGCAATCCCAACTCTTTTTGGAGAACATCAGCTTGGGGACAAGTTTCTCCTGGACTACTTTATATTGGGGGAAAAAGAGAATAAAGAAAATTTCAGGCCATTGGAAAAAGAGGACTTTTGGTCTTCTAGTATTCTTCCTTTCCTCCACTGGAACTATAAGATATAACTCATAGCTATAAGATACTCGAACTGCAAATTGGATTGTGGCTGAAAAATATACCTGGTACACAATGGACAAGTGCAATGATTTTAATTTTTTATCTGTATTTCTATGGCAATGGTGACACTCAGAAGTCAGGGGCAAAGGAAGTTGCTGGGAAGCTGAGCAAAGGAGTTCACCTGTCGTACAGTTCTAATTAAGTGAACCAACCTGTTGCAGGGAGGTGTTTTTCTACCTGTCAGGCACTTGCTAGCCAACTCCCTTTACCTTTACAGCAATAGACAAAACCTGCACTGGCATGCTGGCTTACACGAACTGGATTCTTCATGATTTTTGTTATTGTTAAAGCAGCTGACTCCCAAACAGGATTTTTTACACGTGGCAAACATATTTGCCAATGCCATGCTGTTGTAATAACATTCTGTTATCTGTCTTAAAAGAGAGGAAAGTACAGCAGGGATTTTGCCTCTTCTGCATGGAAGAAATGGCATGATAAATACTTCCAGAGTCAGTAAGGGATTTCAGCTTCTAATCACTTACAGCCAGGAAGACAAAGCTGTATAATAGATTTCACTAAACTGGCACCTTCTAGGCATGTTGGATTAAAATGTTTGTCATCCCTCAAACCATGCAACAGATCTCTCTTCTGGCTAGGAAAGATTGACATTGTGGTTCAACACATCTGGAAGGCAGCAGGAAGGGAAAGGCTGTCTTACCAAGTCCTGCTACACTGCAGATGTTGGGGTTATAATAAACCAGTTAGATCGTAGGAAATGGAATATTATCTGCGGTGGAATGAGAACGGCTTTTTTTGACGAAATGTTCTTGGGATTTCCTGTTTTCTGTTCTGCCAACACATAATTATTGCTTCCTTCTCTTTGCCCTGCATGAGAAGGAGGCAAGTTTGTCATTTGAAGTGTTGCCAAGCTGCAATTTCAAGCATCCTTCACTATTGATCAAGCATCCTTCACTGTTGCTGGCCATGTTATCTGAGACAACCCTATGGCCTCTCTCCTACTCATTAAGAACACCTGAAGAAGTTCCTGCATAACTATAACAGGCTGCTGTCACTGCAGTTGTGGGTCATACTTCTAGCCTGGGTCTTTGGAATACATCCTCTGCTGATTTGAAAGGTCTAATCTCTTTGCTTACTTTTAAATTGACCCTAAACACGCACATTTTAAAAGCAGCTTTTAATTCTTAATTTTTTGATTCTTGATTATTACTACTTTTAATGATTACTGTAATACTGATTTTATGACTCATTGTATATTGCCAAGAAATCATAAAGGGTAGTGATATAATTTTAATCAACTAATAAATAAATAGTTCATTTTGAGAGTCACAAGCTGCCTAGAAAGATACAACCTTCCATGAGCAGAGATAAACTACTGGCCACTATGTGGACCTTACCAGTGGTGGTATGCTACTGGTTTGGACCAGTTCAGCTGAACCAACAGTAAAAAATAAGCTTCCAATCAAGTGAGAGGAGGAAAACAAGTCTTGAGGATCAGCTGAGAGGATAAAAGATCAAAAAGCACATGGGAGGGTTGCTCCTAGATTTTCATTTCTCTGTCCTCTCAGCTGATTGGCTTGTTAGCAGTGCGTGCATTAGGGGTGCATGTGTGCGTGCATGCGCAATCACCTACCAAACCAATAGCAACTAAGATAGGATCCCACTATTGGTCCTTTTCCATGTTATTTTTCTTGTCATCAAAAAGGAAATAGTTCACTATTATCTTCTTGTGTTCCACCCCCATTTTTGATTCTGTCCTATGGTCCTGAGATTCCTGGTGGTTGTCTATCAAAATATTAATCAAATCTGATCCCGCTTGGCTTTTTTAAGGTCAGCCAAGGTTGGTAGGACCTGCCATTATCTGCCCAGTATTCTACACAAGGGCATATTCTTGATGTGCCTAGGAGAAAATGCTGCTAGATATTCATAGCTATCTCCTACTCCCAATTTTAGACACCCATTATGTTTATGAAAGAACTGCACATATACAGATTGATCTTGGGATTATCTGTGTGCTTCTGATCTATTGTCCTTCTCTAGTACTTAGTATCAGTTCAAACCAAAATAGGATTGTTTCACATGAAAAGGGGAACTGCATCTTCAGCTCCAGGAAGCTAGACTGTCTTGCTTGCTATGGTTATAAGACTGCAGCTCCTGTAGTAGTAAATGAAGACTATGGCCACACTGGAATCCCTGTAGAAAGAAAATAGATGACATTGGAAGAAATAAAACAGAGGACATTTCCTCCCTGGGAATTAGCTATTGCACAAATGCACTGTATAGCAATTCTGACCAGCTGTGAACCACCCTTTTTTTTTTTAAGGAGAAGACAACTGTTCCTGACTT
This sequence comes from Naja naja, assembly GCA_009733165.1. Lineage (NCBI taxonomy): Eukaryota > Metazoa > Chordata > Lepidosauria > Squamata > Elapidae > Naja > Naja naja. The sequence continues at coordinate 128,401,842 of CM019149.1, read as the reverse complement.
TTGATAGATTACTAGCTTGCAGGCAAACATTTAGCTTTCAGCAAAATGCAACCCAAGGTTGAAGACGTTTCTGCATATGGGAAAGATAAAGGCCTTGCAATTCACCATATATTTCATTTGAACAGAGATTACAGTATATTGGACACGATGATAGCCTAACAATAGTTAAAAGAGACTTTGAGGTTTTTAAATGAGTGGGCGGGCATTTTTTTAAATGCTAAAGGTTTTTAAGATAAGTGGCCAAATACTTTTTGGACAAAAGAGGCAAGAATTCTCAACACCCGCCAGAAGGTTCTTAGGAAAAAATGTCAAGCTTGTAATATAAAAACTTTATGCTGATTTCATGTGTATAGTTGTATGGTCCAAAAGCATAGCTGTCAAAAGTGTGCTGCCAATCAGCTTATTCTGGAGACCTGCAAACATCTGCTTCCTTAGTCACTATGGGAGGAAAATTGCCCCAGACTGTTAAATAACTAGATTTGGGCTGCAAAAATTCATATGATTATTAGATGACAGTAAACACTTACTAAAATTGGTTAACTTTTTTGTCCCACCTATTTGGCATCCTGATGATTACTTGCTTGATGTATTAGGTCTACAGGTAATGGACAAAGGAAGTGAGATATTGGTCTCTGTGTGTTTCTTTTTCAACATCTGCAGTTTCAGACTGGTTCCTCTGGTGATCTTCACATTGCTATGAGTCGAGATTAGGGTTACTAGGTATTGTAACAGGCAAAGGAGGACACAGACAAATAGAAAGGAGAACAAATGGAGAAAAAAAGGAGGGACACTAACCGCTTAAATTTCTTGCCATCCACAACAAAAATTAAAACAAAACACTGCAAACAAGACAAAACAAAAAGCCCACAACCCCCTAGGCTTACAGATTTGTGAAATTATTTTTTCCAGCATCAGAAAGGCTGATTTTTTTCAGTCTCAACATTTTTCCAACAAACCTTTACTTTAAGAACATATGTTAGTGACAGTATAGATATTGTCTGATGCATGTGCCAAATTGATGCCAAATGATGAGTCATGTGATCTACACATGAGGCTACAGTGATCATAAATTTGAAGAACTGGATTAAAGCCAATGGCTGGAATCAGGAAATAAATGAAATAATGTAAATCTAGGTTATAAAGTCTGTCAACAGTCAGGGGGGGGGAAGCAAATAATTTACAAAGTCACAATACAAAACAATTAAAAAAATGGGACAATATTTGAATTTAAGCCTATGCCTGATAGATGAAGGACAAGAAGAGAAAAAGGAGGTCATGTTCTCCTTTTTACTAGATGATAACCCTACACCGGATGCAGACCCACAGAACACACCATTGTTGGCTGCAAGACAAGGTCAGGCCTTGCTCTGGTTATATAACAGTAAATTCCCCTGTAACAGAAACACCAGCATTTGCTTCAGTGTGCCCTCTTGAAGAGTTGATGTTATTGGTTCTTGCAAATTCATAAGATTTGATAGCAAATGCAGGGCAAAACACCATTTCCCCCCCTGTATTAAATGAGCTGAAAGTCTTTTGTTTAAGTTTCAGGCACATTTCTCAAGAAGGTTAGCTATAACCACACAAGCAAAATTTCTTACATTCTCTTGGCTACTTTTACTGATAAGAAGCACAGAAGGGAGTGAAGAGCTGGCACAGATAAATGAACTGTAAATGTTTTTTCTTCCTCTCCTTTTACAGAGTGGCCTAATGCATATATATCTTGGCAGGGTAGACTTTTACTTTAGAGTATGTTTACCCTTCTATGTTGCTCTAACATTTCTGAGCGCCTCTTATTTCTATATGTAGGAGGGTGGAGTTTATGTGCAGCAATGTCACAATATCACATTATCATTCATGCTCCTTCTTGCCTCCCCATGGGCATGTCTACACACCAATGCATATAGTACAAAGTTGTGATGGAATGTGCACCTGCAACAGCAGTGGAGAAGGATTTGGCCAAGAGATTACATAATCCTGAGCTGGATGGGGAAGGAGGGAAGAAGCGCAGGGTAGCCACACCTTAGACCCTGTCAGGATATGTCTAATAGTTTAGAAAGTGATAGCTTTAATTTGGCAAGATTCTGTCTGTTAGGTGTAAGCAAATAAAGGAATTGACTCAATTGATTTCACTGTCATGAAATGGGCCCTATAAAAATACATTTTTGTACGTTGAAGTTCTCCCCTCTTTTTCTGAACCTCATCAATCTGTTTCATGGTGTACCTTTCCTCTCAATCCAGTTTCCTTCAGATAGTTGTTTTATGGCTCTGAGTTTGTTCATTGTCTCCATTTGGTTAAACCATTTTAATATACCTCTTTGTACTGATTAGTCACTTTTGTGCTCATTCATTCCTTCATTCATTCTTGACCCTATCTTTCATTTTCCCCTGCACAAACATCTGAAATACCATTGTATTCAACTTATCATGTTTCTCCTGATACATGAAATTCTCAATTCCATATAACAATGTAGGCTGAAAGTGTGTTTTTACACAAAATCATTTTTATTTCATTCAAAAAAGATTTGCTTTTCCATATTGTTCAATCAGTATTTGCAGCTCCTAGTAATTCTCCATCTATTTCCTTTTTGACGTTAGACAATATTAGACTAAGATATATAAGCCCTTCTACTTGTTCTAGGAATTTTTTTGCCATTTATGTAAAAGTTGTAATTATTCACTCAGTTTTCCATGTTAAACTGAGGTCTTTGCAGATTAATTATCTTGTAAATTTTGCACTCATTTGTTCTACCAATGACATTTTTCTCATCTTCAGGCACAGGAGCATAATTTGCATTCTGATTAAACAATCAGACTAGCCACTCCATAAACAAACTATATCAGTATTTTAACTTTTACAATTTACACTTTCAATCTTGCCATTTTTCAACATTCTGATATCGTATATTCTTTTCACCACTTTTTCTCTGGCACTAAGCTTTATTTCAATACGATTTTTGTTAAATCCCAGTCTTTCCCATACAGTTTCATCTCAAACTGCATTGTCACTTTATTTTTAATTTCATGTGCTCTGCTGCAGGTTTCAGTTTAGTCCTCTTCACCTACATCCAAAACAGTTCTTTATTTTCTTCCGAATTGCTCTGCTTGTTTCTCTCCCTAATTTCATCTTATCTATTTTATGGGTTTCTGACAACATTCTTTGCAACTCTCTTTTTTTCCTCAATATACCCATTATGCAATATTTTCTCCAATCTTCATTTTTCTGTGTGTTATTTCTTACCCTCTTTCATTTCTTTCACTGCATCATTCATTGCATTTTTCATTTTATCATTCCACCAGGCAGCCTTTTTATATCCTTCCCATTAATCTAATGCATTTCTCTGGCACTCTGTAATATAATTCTTTTCACATGTTTCCAATCAGCTTTCACATAATCTTTCCATTCATTTGGTTGGAAAATTAAACTATCCTTTAACACATTTTCATACAGGACTTATATTTTCCTCTTCCTAAGTAATTCTACATTCTCTCTTTTTTCTTCCATGTCCATTCCACCCTCCCCCCCAAGATTAATTTTATTAATTATAAAACATGGTCTGTCTCTCATTTAGAATCTTTTATCACCCTCTCCAATTATCTTTTAAAATCATAAACAGTAAAGCCAATCATATATTTGTATCTACCTTTATTCTTTTGTATTGGTTTATATAATAGGCTGACACTTACTAAGCCTCAGTTTTCATTATTATTCATTCTCGGGCTTTTTCTGTAATGTATGCCCTTATCTCATTCCTATCCATCCATTCATAATCCCTAATTTAATGTTTTGTCCATTCATTCAGATTGTTACATGTCCCCCCCCTCAAACTCTCTGGTTCTTCCATTTGCTATAACTTAACATATAACTATTGCCATCCTAAGGCCTCCTGCTTATATACATACTCACAGCAACCTGGATTACACTAGCTCATACTTTTTGAAATATGTGTTAAGCTTCTTCATTTATTCATTTGCACTTTTCCTTTTTTGACCATATTTCTCATTTTCATTTCATTCTATTACATTCTTCTCCATTCACCTAATTTAAAGACATAACATATATCTATTTTTCTTTCATTTGCTTGTTCATGCTCTTTTAACCCTTTTTCCTTGTTCATTGTTTATTTGTGCTCTTTTACTCCTTTTATAGTCCAAATTGCAAATATGCTGTCACACAATGCTTTTATTGAGAAGGTGTAGATGAAGTTTCTTTCTTTCTTTCTTTCTTTCTTTCTTTCTTTCTTTCTTTCTTTCTTTCTTCTTTCCTTCCTTCCTTCCTTCCTTCATCCATTCATTTGTTCATTTATCATATTTGAATTTTCATCCATCTCCCATGAGAGTGATTCTAAGTGGTGTACTTAATTTAAAAAAGAACATTAAAACAATCACAAATATAAAAAGGGCCCCCCAAAAAGAGGAGAGAATGATATTAATCACAGTAAGGGAGCCATCACAAAATCTCTCCAGTTCCTTGGGATCCATAGGCCTGATATAATAGTCAGGTCTTGAGGGACAGGTGGAATGTTGTGAGGAATAGCAATAGCACTTAGACTTATATACCGCTGCACAGTGCTTTACAGTCCTCTGTAAGCGGTTTACAGATTCAGCTTATTACCCCCAACAATCTGGGTCCTCATTTTACCAAACTCAGAAGGATGGAAGGGTGAGTCAGCCTTGAACTGGTCAGGATTGAACTGCTGGCAGTTGGCAGAATTAGCCTGCAGTACTGCATTCTAACCACTGCACCACTATAGCTCTTCCTGGGGAGAGAAGATTCCATAAGGTGAATGCCATGCAAAGAAGACTCACCTTTTGGTACCTGCCAGATGTGATTTCCTGGCAGATGGGACCTGCAGCATGCCTTCTCAGTAGACCTGATGAGGCAGAGAGATGTAATTAGGAAGAGGAGATCCCGCAGATAACTTGGTCCAATGCCATGAAGGGTTTTAAAGGTCAAAATCAGCACCTTGAACTGGACCTGAGAGCTTTCTGGCAACTAACTCAGCTTGTGAAGCAGAGGTGTAATGTGTACTGCTCTAGGGTCACAAATAACTGCATTTTCCACCACTGAAGCTTCAGGAGGACTCACAGTCCTAAGGACGCTGTCTACTTCCTCAGGTGCAATAGGTTCAAATAATTGTTGGATAATCCGGCAAAACTCCTCCCTAGGTATCTCCACTGGATGTGCAACAGCATCCCACTGAGAATGAATCTGAGTAATTTTATCCAACAGTGCTGGAAAATTCCTCTACATACCCCTGAAAAGTTTCTCCAAGCCATCCTTATTGAGGGGGAGGAGGGGCTCATGTCACTTGAAACTACATGCAGTTGCAGTAAGACTGGAAGAATAATGATATTTTGCCACACTGATTGCCACTAGGCAGGCCTTAAAAGCAGCTCTAGCCTGTATTGATTTGAATTTGTCCTTTGCTGAGCACCAGTGATGCTCCTGACATCACTTTTCTTCTTCTTCAACTCTTCTGTAAACCACAGACAATGCCAGGATCCCCGAGAGGAGAGTGGGCACATATAATATATATATTACCTGCATCCCATCAACTCAGATGTTCTCGCAATGTGCTTACACACCCTTAGAATGCCCTCAGACTGTAACTTCAACATTTTGAATCTCAGTTCTTCTTAAACTGTATTCCCAAATGTCACTATGCCACTAATTTCCTAACTGCAGAAGTCATATGTTAAAACATCAGAAACTTTCCATCATCCAAATAACATTGCTGTATTTCAGTCTAATGAAATAAATTTGTCTCCAAAAAGCTATTGATTGCACAGCTTGAAAGAATAGTTCCCTAATCTTGGTTAATTCAGCAGCTGTTTGATCTTTCTGAAATTTAAAGAAATATTTTTTTAAAAAACCACCCAGCTGAATCTGGGATGATACCGACCCTGAGGAATTGGCAAACAGAGTATTGGCCTGGAAACCTTACAGATTCACTAATTATCCATAAAAGGATACATGCAAGTACAGATTACACTTAATTGCCTGTTTCATTGTGGATACTTGCCATTAGTGGGGAAGTGATTTAGTCAGATTTCACACATACCACACAAAATATTTTCAGAAGATTGGAGACAGGCAATATGGTTCTTTCAGATCAGACCCAGCATTTACAAGGAAAAAATGGATAAAAGTTTTTCCCCTCTGAATACCTCTGTATATTTCTGTCCCCCGTATATTTATATACATACAGAATTTGTCCATCGCTCTTCAACAATCCCTGGGAGTCATTAGTGTCCAGTATGCTCTGTTCTGCCACAGCTCATAGTCGAAGTTGCTAATATTTTCCTCACAGTTGCTGCTGTAGTAGATGAGAAACCAAACAACTTTGGTGATACATTGAACTTTGGAATTGGTGAGATAGCAAACCATTGAGTGCCTGATTTGTAAAAGGCAATGCCTAAGACTGCTGCCTCCTAAATAAGGCCCCATCTAGTTTAGTTTAGTTTACTTTATTGTCATTGCACCTCGTACAACGAAATCAAACACCATCTTCAGTGCACATCATGACCATGACCATGAAAATAAACACAAACACACATCCTTCACACTCCACACATTGAACCGAAAACCACCGACACTGCACCAATACTGCACTATACAGCAGAATTCAAAAGAGCTACTGCCCTGGGATAGAAGCTGTTTTTCAGTCTATTTGTCCTTGTTTTTATTATTCTGTACCATCTGCCAGAAGGTAATAGTTCAAAAAAAGGGTTCCCAGGATGAGATGGATCTTTGAGAATGTTTTGAACTTTCTTAAGCAGCGAGAGCTATAAAGCTTTTCCAAAGAGGGGAGAGGGCAACTAATGATCTTCTGGGCAATGATGTTAACCCTCTGGAGTGCTTTTCTATCTGCCACTGTGCAATTGGCAAACCATACAGAGGTGCAGTAAGTTAAAATACTCTCTATGGTACAGCGGTAGAAGGTCACCAGCCATTTTTCATTCAGTTGTTGTTTTCTGAGAAGTCTCAGGTAGTATAATCTCTGCTGGGCCCTTTTCACCAATGCTGCAATGTGAACACCTCAGGTCAGGTCCTCTTTTATGGTAACACCCAGAAACTTAAAACTGGTCACTTGCTCCACTCGGTCTCCCTTGATAAGCAAGGGCTACATGTCTGATCTATTCCTTCTATAGTCCACTATAAGTTCCTTGGTCTTATTGGTGTTGAGGACCAAATTATTGTCTCCACACCATGAAAGCAACTGGTCCACCTCATCTTGGTAGGCAGACTCATCCCCCCTGGAGATGAGTCCCACCACTGTTGTATCATCTGCAAATTTAGCAATAGTATTAATAGTGTGAGTGGGAATGCAGTCATGCACATAAAGAGTATAGAGTAAGGGACTCAACACACACCCCTGTGGTGTACCAGTGTTAAGAATAAGGGCTGAAGAGGTATGACTACCTAATCTGACTCTCTGTGAGCAGCCAGACAGGAATCCATAATCCAAAGGCAGATTGAATAAGAAAGGCCAAGGTCCAGAAGTTTAGACACTAGTCTACGTGGAAGAACTGTGTTAAATGCAGAACTAAAATCTACAAAAAGCATCCTCACATAGCCCTCCTGCTGTTCTAGATTTTCAGTTCCAGTTTTTCTGCACCACAGCTTCCCCCCCCCCCTTCTGCCTGCTAGTCTTTATTTCGGGGAAGGTGGGCTCACATCAAGCAGTGGTCTCTATCAGTGGTGGGATTCAAATTGTTTTACTACCAGTTCTCTGGGCGTGGCTTGGTGGGTGTGGCAGGGGAAGGATACTGTAAAATCTCCAGTCAGAAGTGGTATTTTCTGGTTCTCCGAACTACTCAAAATTTCTGCTACTAGTTCTCCAGGACTGGTCAGAACCTGCTGAATACCACCTCTGGTCTCTATGTTTGAAGAATGTTAGATGTAGGACCAAATTTATTCCTTTAATAAAGATGATGTTGGAATGTGTATGCTTTGCTTTAAAATTAATAATTCTTTTTTAATGGTAAGACAGACAGTAAATAGACATCAAGGTTACTATGGGCCACAAGCACCATACAACTAGCATGGCAAAAGACACCTTTTCTGCTCCTACCTTCACTTTTAGTCATAAATAGAGGAACCATAGAAAGAGCAATCTGAGTTGCCTCTTCATCTCTCATAGGGAATGTTGCTAGGGCAAGATGCACATGGAGACCCACAGCCTCTGAGATAAGCCTATGTGGGAAGGTCTTTCTGTGTATCATGGCCAGAGAAGGACAGGATGAAATATAGCAGCAGCCTGGAAGGGACAGAAGAAAAGAAAAAGTTCTTTTTTGGGTTGGAATGAAATCTAGTCCAAAAGGGTACTCAAATTCATATGCTAATCTTTGAATTGAAAACAGCTTCACATCTTATTTCATCTCCAACCTTTGACAATTGTGTAGGTTTTGGCAGATTATCTTGCCATCAGTTCTTCCATAGTTAACTGATCTCGCCTGTCAATTAGTTTGTTTTCAGAATATTCACTCAGAGTCAAGCAAAACAAGCCAGGAAAATGCATATTTATTATTTTAGACTGCAGCTGTAAATTATTTACTAAACCATTTATTCCCTACTTTGAACTTAGTTGTCTACATTACAAAGGAGGTATGGCTTCCTTGATGAGCATTATATGTTAACCATGTGATGGAAGGAGTAAGCTGCCCATGTAGTATTTCCTGACTGTTTCCTGTCATCCACTTATAGGTGGAGTTCTGAAGACAGGACTTTTCTACAATTATGAAGGTTCATCATGTGATTTAGAATCCAGATTGCACAGGAATAGAATTTATGAGGGAGCCTAGATGTGAACACTTGTCCCCAGATGTATAAATGCTTTCTGTGACATTGCTTTGAGCCTTCCCCCCCCTGCTCCATCCATGGATGAATGGCTAACAGGCTGGGGAGATGAAACACTACACCACATCACATGCTTTGTTATAGTCCATACTATAATAAAGAGAAGACCTAGAGACACATGGTTTTCAGCTTTGCCTATTATGTCTCTTATAACATTTAGAAGTTATTTCTGAACTTCACATCATCCATGACATGATACTGAATGTACAGGTTCATATAAGCAGAACATGAAACTAATGATAGGACATGATACCCTTTAATTGACTGCATGTGTTCATGTATCTAGTATGCTCAATTTCCATCAGTAATATGGCTTGTGAGCCTTTTTGGTAATTTTCCTGTTTGTTTGCAAAATGTTTGTTATTGCCAGCTTTGTCTCTTGATTTTATTTTCCCAGGCTGCTTGGGCCATGCTGCCAAAGGAACACAAAATCCTATCCTCTCCATCCATCTGGAATGCCAGGAAAATCAATATGACCAAAGAAATCAGTGAGAAAATATGACTGGAACATGGAACTCTGTAGTGAACAAAATACCCACCTGCTATTTACTGCAGTAAAACATCCAATGTTTCTGTCCAAATTATCCTTAGCATTTTGGGACTTTTAAGAGATAAGCAAGCAAATGGTCAATTATCTGATTTTTAAAATTTTTGTGCTATTAATAATCAATTTGCATGCTTTATTATGTCTGAATTCACTTTCTAATGCCAAGTATGTGGATGATTTATGCTGTCAGCATTCCAACTAATAAACTCCAAACCAATAAACTCCAAGACAAGCATTTTCTTAAAGTTCCATTTTATTACAATTGTCATATTGGCACATCTGGGAAAACCCGAACCTGAGAGTTCCGGGTTTTCCTTGCATAATTAAAAATCAAAACCCATCCCCTGCACCCACCAATCCATCACATGGTCCAGTCACCCATCATCCCAACTGGAGACATTCCTCCAACCACTTCTTTCCAGGCGCAGGGTAACTTTCCTTGACTTTATGAGAAGAGTGTTGTTATGTCTAAACTTCTAACTCTCTATGAAATCCCCCCTCCCAAATTCCCAGGCACTAAGATGTGGCAGCGTGGAAGCTTCTAAGTAAAATATGGCTTCCAAAGCTGACGTATGCATGAATAAGGTCAAGGCAGAATCAGACATTGTGAGAACTCTATTGCTTTAGGATGGCTGGCCTCCTCTTTATTGTCAGCTTAGCATACAGATTAACAGAGTTGGAAGAAACCTTGTAGGTCATCAAGTTCAACCCTCTGCCCAAGCAGGAGACCCTACACCATTTCTGACAAATGGCAGTCCAATCTCTTCTTGAAAGCCTCCAGTGATGAAGATCCCACAACTTCCGAAGACAAATTGTTCCATTGGTTGATTGTTTTCACTGTCAGAAAATTTCTCCTTATTTCTAGGTTGAATCTCTCCTTGATCAGTTTCCATCCATTATTCCTTGTGTGGCCTTCAGGTGTTTTGGAAAATAGCTTGACCCCTTCCTACCTGTAGCAGCCCCTCAAATATTGGAACACCGCTGTCATGTCTCCCCTGGTCCTTCTCTTCATTAAACTAGGCTTGCCCAGTTCCTTTTATATATTATGTTATATATTATATTACATTTGTTTATTTGTTTATTTGTTTGTCAAACATGTACAAGATAACAAGTGTAGGTATGAACATAAACATGAACGAAGGAAGTAAATACAGATAAACGGGAACAGTAAAGACAGGGACAGTAGGCACACTGGTGCGCTTATGCATGTTCCCTTTATATAGTCCTTTGCACAAGAAAAAGGTTATTTATTTATTTATTTATTTATTTATTTATTTATTTATTTATTTATTTATTTATGAGACTTATATGCCGCCCTATCTCCCGAAGGACTCAGGGCAGCTTACAAAATAAAATAATCCAGATACAAATATACAAATGTTAAAAAATTATTAAACCAAAGGTCTCATAAATATACCAATTAAAACTATGCTAAAAAACCCTCCCCCCCCATCAGTCCGGGTAGGCCAGTTGGAACAGCCAGGTTTTTAGGTCAAATAGAATTACTGTATGATTTTTAAGGAATTTTCTGTATAGAAAAGTATATGGACCTCTCCTGGGTGATATGAACTTGTGTGACTAGGCCTTGGGTTTCTTTCACTGATGCATGAAAAAGATAGATAGATAGATAGATAGATAGATAGATAGATAGATAGATAGATAAGTAGAATTCTTTATTGGCCAAATGTGATTGAATTTGTCTTGGTGCAAATGCTTTCAGTATACATAAAAGAAAAGATACATTCGTCAAGAATCAATAATCATAAAGTATAACATTTAATGATAGTCATAGGGTACAATAAGCAATCAATCATACTAGGAAACAATCAACATAAATCATAAGGATACAAGCGACAAAGTTACAGTCATACAGTCACAAGCGGGAGGGGATGGGTGGTAAGGAGAGATGAGAAGATTAATAGTAATAGTAGTGTAGACTTTGTAAATAGTTGAACAGTGTTGAGGAAATTATTTGTTTAGCAGAGTGATGGCTTTTGGGGAAAAACTGTCCTTGTGTCTAGTTGTTCTTGTGTGCAGTGCTCTATAGCGTTGTTTTGAGGGAAGGAGTTGAAACAGTTTATGTCCGGGATGTGAGGGGTCTGTAAATATTTTCACAGCCCTCTTTTTGACTCGTGCAGTATACAGGTCCTTGATTGAAGGCAGGTTGGTAGTAATTGTTTTTTCTGCAGTCCTAATTATCCTCTGAAGTCTGTGTCTGTCCTGTTGGGTTGCAGAACCAAACCAGACAGTTATAGAGGTGCAGATGATAGACTCAATAATTCCTCTGTAGAACTGTATCAGCAGGTCCTTGGGCAGTTTGAGCTTTCTGAGTTGTCACAGAAAGAGCATTCTTTGTTGTGCTTTTTTGATGATGTTTTTGATGTTAGGTGTCCATTTTAGGTCATGTGATATAATAGAACCTAGAAATTTGAAGGTCTCTACAGTTGATACTGTGTTTTCTAGTATTGTAAGAGGTGGTAGTATGGAAGGGTTTCTTCTAAAGTCTACCAGCATTTCTACGGTTTTGAGTGTGCTCAGTTCCAAATTGTTCTGGTTACACCACGAGGTAAGTTGCACAACTTCCTGTCTGTATGCGGATTCGTCATTGTCTGGAATGAGACCAATCACTGTTGTGTTATCTGCAAACTTCAGTATTTTAACAGATGGATCCTTTGAGATGCAGTCATTGGTATATAAGGAGAAAAGAAGTGAAGAAAGCACACAGCTTTGGGGCCCCTGTGCTAATTATAGAGGTATCAGATGTGATTCTGCCTAGCTTCACTTGCTGCTTCCTGTCAGTTAGGAAGCTTATGATCCACTTACAAGTGTGTTGAGGAACCGTTAGTTGTTTTAATTTAGTTAGAAGAATGTCTGGAATGATGGTATTGAATGCTGAACTGAAGTCTACAAAGAGGACCCTTGAGTAGGTATTTGAAGATTCAAGGTGTTGTAGGATGTAATGCAGAGCCATATTAACAGCATCATCTGTCGATCTATTTGCTTGTTATGCAAACTGCATGGGATCTAACAGTGGATCCATGATGGTTTTCAGGTGGGACAGCACTAGCCTTTCAAAGATTTTCATAACTACAGATGTTAGAGCAACTGGTCTGTGGTCATTCAGTCCTTGATACTTCTTTGGCACTGGCTTCTTTGGCACTGGGATGATAGTAGAGCATTTGAAGCAAGAAGGAACATAGCATATCTCTAATGATCTATTGAAGATTCAGATGAAGATGGGGGCCAATTGGTCAGCACAGACTTTTAAGCAAGAAGGAGTTATCTTGTCTGGCCCTGGCTTTTGTCTGTGAAATTGATCTTGCATTTCTTTTTCTGTGATCACCAGAGGTTGTGAAAAAAGCTTTAAATGAGTATATCTTACAAATAGTTAAATCATTGCAGTTTGGAATGAAATTATATGACATAACAATCTTTATTTCTGTCAAAGACCAGCATAAAATGAGAGAAATCTACAGCAATACAAGTAAAATTATAATGCTACCATAAGTTATTTCAATGATATAATACAGACCATAAATATAATGCTGTAAAAGTTGTTGAACTACATGTCTAGAATGAATTAGAAATTCAATATCTGTTTCTCTGTGCTGTAAAAGAAGTAGTAGAAGAAATATTGTTATAACCGCAGGCCAGACTGATAAAGATACTTAATGATCTGAACAGTAATGTAAAACTGGTGAATCATTTATTAAAAGAATATAGCCACATACATCTCTAATTTCCTTTGTTTGTGAGCCTAGTTCTTACTAATGTGCTAAGTCCTCAGCTCACTTATTGCCACTTTGGTTTCTTCACAGCTCAAGGAAGATGGCAATTTTGGAGAAATACTAAAGAGAGTAAAACTTCAGAAGTGTGATCTGCTTCTACCTAGACTAAACATTACTAGAAAACCCATATGACATGGGCCTGTTGGGAAGAATATTACAGGTAGTCTTCAAGTTACAACCATTGGTTTAGTGACCATTCAAAGTTACAACAGCACTGAGAAAATTGATTTATGACTTTTTTTACCCTTACAATTGTTGCAGCATCCTCACTGTGATCAAAACATGATCAAAATTCAGATGCTTGGTAACTGGCTCATATTTATGATGGCCGCAATGTCCCGGGGTCATGGGATTACCTTTTGCAACCTTCTGACAAGCAAAGTCAATGGGGAAACTGGATTTCCTTAATAACCGTATTATTAACTTAACAACTGCAGTAATTAATTTAAGAACTGTGATAGGAAAGGTTGTAAAACGGGCAAAACCCACTTAGCAACTGTCTTGCTTACCAATGGAAATTTTGGGTTCAGTTGTGGTCATAAGGTATTCTTCAAGCAATAGTTGTCAAGTATTAGCTAACATTTTGAAGTAGATAGATTATAAGTGATGGTTTTATTGACTGAGGAATATGAAAGAAATAATGGTGTGTAAACCCTGATTAATATTAGTCTAATTACCATATGACTTTGATATGTTAAACCTATATTGTGAGTACTTATGGCTTGTCATCAAATTCCAAATTATAGAAGACAAATTGTTCAGGTGGCTTTCTATTATCCACTTTATTCCTCCCTTACCCCATTTCTCATCATCTCAGTTCACATTTGCTTTTTTTCCCTAGGGTTGATCCAGTGAATTGAAGGTGGTTCAATAACCAGATGAAAGTTTATTGGAATCTGAAGTGACTTCTTATATACACAACTATTTACTTTAGACAGCTAGGCCATGTGCTAAATTATTATGGCACTTGCATGCTTGCAAAAGAGTCCGCTGGTTGCACATGCATGAATCAATTGTCACACAGCTTACATGATTCCAGTTGTTCATAGTTTCTCAACATCAGCATAAGCTGAACTCCTGATAATTTTTCCCCCTACAGGCTGCAGGATCAAATTAGAGCCATAAATCATATTAAGAAGTTCTTATAACATCACAATGTTGAACATGCTTTCAGCTGTAGTAGCTAAGTATGTTCATTCTATAGAACACCTGGAAGCACAGAAGACTGCATTGGTGATAAAACAAATTTGAGACAGTAAATCCATGATCAGGTGAAAATATATAGTAAATACATTTTTCAAAAATGAGGAAAATATATTTTTCCACATAACAGAGGGTCCAGATCCTTACTGCTTAAATGAACCATGATGATTGTTCTGTATCAACCAAGTTAATGAGTTTATTGTTTAAATACAGAAACAAATTAATGAAATTATATTTATCTAGGGAAATATATTAAATTATATTTCCCTAGATAAAATAATAGAAACCAGGCTATTAATGACTGTTTCTAGAAAATAAAGCAGCACTCCCTAAAGACCGGTTATTAAGGATCATTACTAGCCAAGGTGGCGCAGTGGTTAGAGTGCAGTACTGCAGGCTACTTCTGCTGACTTCCGGCTGCCTGCAATGGCAGTTCAAATCTCACTAGGCTCAAGGTTGAGTCAGCCTTCCAGCCTTCCGAGGTGGGTAAAATGAGGACCCAGATTGTAGGGGGCAATATGCTTACTCTGTAAACTGCTTAGAGAGGATTGTAAAGTGGTATATAAGTCTAAGTGCTATTGCTATATATAGTCAGTGATCACTCTCTTATCTCACTTCCCATGGGCACCTGAATGGTTCCTAAAAGTAGTTTCTGTCCACAAGGAAGAAAGACAACTACGGGGTATGACATACATGGAACAGATTCTCCAGAATGATTTTTAATTGATTATGATCTTATGCAGAGGTGGTATTCAGCAGGTTCTGACCAGTTCTGGAGACCTGGTAGTGGAAATTTTGAGTAGTTCAGAGAACCGGCAAATACCACCTCTGATTGGCCCACCCCCATCTATTCTTTGTCTCCTGAGTCCCAGCTGATCGACTGGGGCTTCTTTTGTTGCCCTGCACAGGAGAACGGAGCTGGTTAGTGGGATGGGGTGGGAATGGGATTTTGCAGTAACCTTCCCCTGCCACACCCACCAAGCCACACCCACCAAGCCACACCACGCCCACCAAGCCACACCCACAGAACCAGTAGTAAAATTTGTTGAATCCCACCACTGATCTTATGCATATATCTATTTTCTTCCCTTCCATTCAATCATATTTAATTCTCAGGGACTGACTGGACAAGTCCCTACAGGGTGGTTGGGTTTTTGGAAAGGTTTTTCAGAAGTAGTTTGTCATTGCTTCCTTCCTAGGGTTGAGAGAATGTTACTGGGCCAAGGTCACCTGGCTAGTTTTGTGTCTAAGACAGAACTAGAACTAATGGTCTCCTGGTTTTAAGGCTGATGCTTTAAACACTATTCCAAACTGGCTGCCATACATTTAATATACAATAGGAATTATACAGGTTGGAAGCTGGACAATAGATTGTCTTCTAGGTCCAGTTTTCCATCAATGATTCATGGCAGGGTTATGCTGTTCTGGAGGTGTGGAACAACAATTTTTCAATGATTTCTGGCTCTAACCACCTTTCATATTTTTCCATGACCCAGAATGATGGATGTTAGACTGGAGGGGAAAATTGATATGATGGTTAGATGATCATATTAATCACTGTGCTGTTCAGCCTGCCAAAGCAGGATTTTTTTAAATAATAGAGCAAAGAAATATGTAATAATGGGCTTTGCAGAAGAGGCAGAACAGGCTTTACTCTGTCTATTGTCCTAATACCTTGAGTGATGAGCCAGTTCTGGGGATGCTGTGATTTAGCTCATAAAACACCATTGTGATTTAAGATACTGGACTAGGACTTGGGGGTGACCAGGCTACTATTCCAGTTTCAGTTCTATATAAGTCACTTTGAGTTACTGGGAGAATAGTGGGATACAAATCTAACAAACCAATAATACACTCGGCTACCAATTATCCCATTTTGGGATGTAGACAATGCATCGAATCATAAAATAAGCTAGAGAATAGGATTCTCACAACTCACTCAGCCAGCCAAAAAAAGAAAGAAAGAAAGAAAAGAAAAAAAAAAGAAAAGGAAACCTGAAGTAGAATAAAACCAATGAAGATTAGCATGCTGTATGAATGCAGCTGTGAATTTTTAAAGATAACTTGAGGGAGCATGTTGTATCTATGCAGCCTGAGTTTCATTTATGCACCAGCTATTTTGAAGTCAGCTGAATTATTAGGTTCCTAGCTATAAAAAGCTACAGCTTCCTATACATTTTTCTTTCTTCAACTTTCTGTTCCTTTTATAGCATTCTTTACACTTTTAATATATTAATTAAATTTATTAGTTGCTTTATAGCAGCAGTGGGTAAGCTATAATGCTACATATTGGTGGTTTTCTGTGATGGTTGCAAACTGTTGTTGAATTTTGATGGCAAAACACTGAAAATTGTGGCCTGTTTTCCATATACCGTACTACAGTATTTGGCTGAAAACTAAAGATATTATGATTTGTTAAGCTTCAAGTAGGCTTAATGCACATATAAAAGCATCCCTAATCTCCTAAAAAGGCAAAACAAAAATACAATTTTTTCATGGCAGCCTGGTGATGGTGATTGGGCAGATGAAGTGTAGCCCTTGGCTGCAAATAAGATTACTATTGCTTCACAGCAGGGGTAGGATTCAAAATTTTTAACAACCTGTGGGCATGCTCTGTGGGCATGGCTTAGGTGGTGAGCGTGGCTTGATGGTCATGTGACTGGATGGACATGGCTTGGTGGTCATGTTTTTGACTGGGTGTGGCCAACTCAATATCAATCACATCAAGGCACGCATCTCTTTGCCTGGCCTCTCATGACTGTGAGGATGCTGCAATAGTCGTAAGTGTGAAAAATGGTCATAAGTCACTTTTGTCAGTGCCATTGTAACTTTAAATGGTCACTCCACACAAGCAAAGTACCAGCAAAGGAGGGAAAAAAAACTCCTGAGACAGGAAATCTAGTCCTGCCAAGAATGTAATAAGGGTTAACAGAGAGGCAGTTTCTGTAAGCAACACCAGAATGTTTCCTTCCTGCCTTCCTTACAGGATTAGGCCAGTAATTTCTTCTAACAACCAGTTCTCCGAACTGCTTAGAATGTTAACAACTGGTTCCCACAAATAGGTGCGAATTGGTAGAATCCCACCCCTGCTTCACAGTGAACAATTCTCAAAGTGACCTTTATTATCACGTATAAAACCAAATCAAAGACAATATGTATGCCACTATTATAAGAAGGCAAAATGTAGGGCTTGAAAAATGGAAAAGTTCTCTGAGAACATTTTTGAGTCACCTGGGGAAAGGAGAAATGCTTTTAACTGCATTAAGGTTATATGTTCTGACTGAAAGTATAGTGAGATGACGAAATGAAGTTCTGGCCCTTTTCTGATTTTCACATGATTGTAAGAAGGAAGAAGTAGATCTTTATTTATTGCCAATTTTATTTTACACCTTTATTGCATTTTAAATAAACAAAACCACAGCTGTTCCCATGGGAAACAGTTAGCTCTATGGAAGAAAGGAAAATGCAATATATTAAGGAGTACTTGGCAGTACAAAGCATAAAAGATTTAATCCTATTAGCTCAGAATAAGGTTCACTGAAATTTTTATTTAATTATTTATATCTTTAACATTTCTATGAAAACTCAAGGTGATGAACATACACAATATTCCTCCTTCCTCTTATTTTCCCCACAACAAAAGCCCTGTGAGATGTCTTGGGCCAAAGAGTTATGCAGCTGGCTTTCATGCCTAAGGCAGAATTAGAACTCATAGTCTCCTGGTTTCTAACCAGATGTTTAAGTCACTAGACCAAACTGACTTATTCCTAGAATTATCTAGAAATTTCTTGTGGGATTATAAAAAAGTGGAAGACAAATCATTCTTTAGTGTCACATGGAATCTGACCAGTTTTCTGGGTTGATGTTACTATGTGTTTTATGACCCAAAATGCACAGGACTTAGGTTGCAACTTCACATAAGTAACACTATTCTTGTCTTCATCCCATGCCTTTACTCTGTTTTCCAGGATGGCCATAGTTCTCATTTCCTAGAGTTTGGAGGGACTTTACAGTCCAACTCACAGTCCAGTGCAGAAATCCTCAGATCATTCTGGACAAAAGGTGATCTAATTATTTTCTTGAAAACTTCCAGTAATTGCACACTCACAGTTTAGGAGACAGGCTGTTCCTAATAGCTTCAGAACAATGTGCCTATTGACATCACAAAGTTATAGCTCTTAAGACTTTTAAGCAACATTCAACACTTAAATGTTTTAGTTACTTTCCCTTCTAAATATTTTCTAATATTCTGCAGTTGTATCTTTAACAACCATAGAGGTGGAACTAAGCAGGAAGAATGTTATATTTTAAAAACTGCAATAAATTTTCCACTCATAGTCCTCATTGTTAAATTGAGAATTTAATGCTTTTGATAATATAATAATACACATTAAAAATAATGCAGATATTTATGGCCATGACATTGTTTCAAATACCTACTTAGACTGCATGACTAACACTAAGCCCAACAATTATTTTCTAAATTATTTTCTAAAGCGCCTGTAGGCCAGACAAGGATGGATGGAAACTGAAGGAGAGATTTAACCTGGAAATAAGGAGAAACTTTCTGACAGTGAGAACAATCAACCAATGGAGCAACTTGCCCTCGGAAGTTGTGGGAGCGCCATCACTTGAGACCTTCAAGAAGAGATTGGACTGCCGTTTGTCAGAAATGGCATAGTGTCTCCCGCTTGGGCGGAGGGTTGGACTAGATTTATTTATTTATTTATTTATTTATTTATTTATTTATTTATTTATTATTGTTTGGACTTATATGCCGCCCTATCTCCCAAAGGACTCAGGGCGGTTCACATCATAAAAACTCACAATACAAAATTTAAAAATTATTAAAATTATTATTAAACCACAGCCAAACAATTATCTAAAACCCATTAAAAAACTAGATATAAGAGTGTATTTATAAAACCCACCCCCCTCAGTCCAGGCCGGCATGTTGGAAAAACCACGTCTTCAGGTCGCGACGGAAGGAACGGAGGTCAGGGGCCAACCGCAGCCCCAAGGGCAACTGGTTCCACAGGGTGGGCGCTCCCACAGAGAAGGTCCTACCCCTGAGGGTCACCAGCTGACACTGTCTAGCCAACGGCACCTCGAGGAAGTCCTGCCAGTGGGAGCGCACAGGGCGATGGGCAGTCGATGCTGGCAAGAGACGTTCCCGCAAGTACCCCGGCCCCAAGCCATGTAGGGCTTTATAGGTGATTACCAGCACCTTGAATCTCACCCAGAGGGCAACTGGCAACCAATGCAGTTCGCGCAGGAGGGGTGTAATATGGGAGTATTGGAATACTCCCATCACAACCCCCGCGGCCTTGTAGGATTACCTACAAGGTCTCTTCCAACTCTGATTATCTGTTAAATCTGTTAAATTTATAAATTTCTTGGAAACTTAAGCCTCCTTCATGTTAAGATAAGTAAGGACATGTATAAACATAGTAAGAATTTAAACCAGTAAGTTGAAGGTGTTAAGGTGAAGTGGACTTGACTTGAATGACAGTATGCTTCTATGGATCAAGAAGCATAGATTACAAAGTTGGAAGGGAACTTGGGGGTCTTCGAGTCCAATCCCTTCTCCAGTATAGGAAACCTCACATCATTCAGGACAAATAGCACTTTAGTCTTTTCTTGCAGGCTTCCAGTGACAAAGACTCACAACTTCAGGAGGTAAGCTGCAATTGCTCTCAAATCCCACCTGAGACCAAGTCACTGTAAAGCTTCCACCCAGTGGTCCTTGTCATCCCTCAAGTGCTCAGGAGAATAGATCTATTCTCTTTTTCCTGAGACATCTCTTCATGTTTCTCTAGGCTTCTATCATATCTCCTTTCTTTAAGCTGTTTCATCTTATGAATAAACAAAACTAAGCCAAACTGATTCTTGGCTTCGGCTAAGAACAAGTGTAAAGTGTCTTATGAATAATGTATTAGGATTTTCATTAATTTCATGGGATTTAATAAACGCACAAATTGCAGTTCTGAATTCCTTCTTTAATTCTGAGATAATTCAGCCAGTAAGTGATTAAAGTTGGAAACCCCCACATTCCCAACTTTCCTGCTCTTCAAATGCTTCATGTTCCAGCATGCAACTATTGAATATCTTAATATGAAGCTGCATCTAATTAACAGAAACAATGTCCATATCCAATGTCAAGCATATGGTATAATATAATAATAATAGCTGGCTGGGCAAAACCAGCACACAAAATACTGACATTCAGACATTCCCAGAAAGAGCCTGGAATAGAACACTTTAAAGTCTCAGTTCTGAAGGCTCCACTAAACCTCAATCACTCAAGATTATTTTGAAGTGTTCCTTCTTCTGAGCAGAAATGGCCCATTTCTCCCAAAGCATTCTATTCTTCAGGATGCCTAAGTTTTTTTTAATTACATTTATATGCCGCCCTTCTCCGAAGACTCAGGGCGGCTTACAATTTTTGGGATACAACCCAATGCGCTCAGCAATAGCCTTCATTCCATTGTATATGCCTGCTTATTACTAAGCGGCATTTTTACAAAGTCAGCTAATTGCCCCCAACAATCTTGGGTCCTCACTTTACCTACCCCGAGAGGATGGAAGGCTGAGTCAACCTTGAGCCTGGTGGGATTCGAGCCTGCAAAAATTACAGGCAGCTGGAGCTAAGTGCTAGGCTATTAACAGCTTGCACCCCCAAGGCTCAAACTCTTTAGAGTTTGAATTCTTTACTGTTTATGGAATCTAAAGTTGGACAATGGCCTAACTAGTAGTTCAGTATGTTTTTGCTAAAAGACCTAGACAATACTCCTGGAAAATAGAAGGGTATAGTCTAGAACAGGTCAGGACATTCAGATATCTTGGGGTAGTTTTCCACTCACACGGGACATGGAGGGCGCACCTGGATCACACACTGCAAGCAGCCTATAGGTCCTCAAATGCAATTAAACACTTTTTTTACACCGGTGGTGGGCAATTAGTACCTGTGGCCTTAAAACTTTTTGAGGCCAAAACATTGGCTCAAATCCTATATGGGGCACAAATAGGAACCCTTGCAAAAAAAAGACTTGCTAGAACCTATTCAAACCAAATTCCTGAGAGCCATCTTATCTGCACCTAAAGGAACTCCAAATGCCCAAGTAAGAATCGAGACAGGCATGCCTCAAATTCAGGTAAGAGCCTGGAAGATGATGATCATGCATTGGTTAAAAATGCATTTCTTCCCAGAGGGACTGACCCCTCCAATACTGATTGATAACTACCCCTCCCCCTGGAAGCAGGCAATAGACCACAAACTGGGTTCTTATGGACTTTTACCAGTATTCTTAATGTCCCTAGGCTTTGACCAAGCAAAGCAAGTAATAATCAATAGAATGAAGGGCATGGAGTTCCAAGAAGAATTAAATAGGTTGGCTTGCCACAGCAGGGACAGAATCAAACAGGGAGTGTGGGAATCGGCAAGATATCTGAATGATCTGATCTTCCCAAAACAAAGAATAGCTTTCTTTAGAGCCAGATTCAATATTCTCCCATCAGCACTTCTTCAGGGCAGGTATAAGAAAACACCAATAGCAGAACGGGTATGTATATGTGGTAAAGGAGAAGTTGAAGATATCTCACATGTTTTATTGTACTGTGAGCTATAAGAGTTTATAGGTCATTGTATATTCTTCCCTTACTAGAGAGATTGCCAGGGAGGGCAGATAATTTTTATGTAGACTTTCTTACCCGTGTAGTAGCAAAATTCTGTGTTGCTGCAATGTCTACTAGAAAAACTTTAGTTACAGAATGATAGCTGTCAATTTGTGACAATTTTTGGAGATAGAACAAACTTTGGAAAATGATATTTACACACATACTTATTGGCTCTCCACTCATATAAAACAAGGAGTGCCCCTAACTGTTTGAGAACATGTATTTTCTTAACAGATGTTTTTATCCACTATTAATGTATTATAATGTGTCAGTATTTTTATGTATATTGTAAATAGCAATGTCTATTGCTGGTCTAAGACCATAATAAAGTTATATTCATTCATTCATTCAGTAGTTCAGTATTAGAAGAAGCTCTCTGCAACTTTTTAACTTCTGTTTCACCTCAAGGAGCTCTCAATCTTATAAATAATCTGAATTAAGGGTATCACCCTCCCCAGTACATTTTCTGTTCAACACTTTCTTTTTGCACTTCCTCCCCTTCACTTTGTCTCTTCAGATGCTATGCTGTCATGGGGATTTTTGAATAGCTCAATGTCTTTGATACCCTGATTAATTACAGTTGAAACTCATATCCAGGAGAAGGCAAGTTGATAAATAGTTCTCACTTTTGCTATATCATCATTGTGGCCAACCCATGAATAACTTACTTTGCAGCAAGATCCATGACTCTGAAAGTAGATTTGCCTACCTTGTATTAATTTAATGAAGATGATGAGACCATCTTGAATCTGGAAAAATATTTCTCACCTGTGTACTTATTTCAAGGGAATGCTGGGAGCTGTGTCTGCATATCTGTTGTCAAGGTTGAGAAACACTGCTTTAGAATTGGAAAAATGGAGCCACGGCTTCTGATGATCAAGAATGGGAGAAATACTAAGTCTTAAAGATATCTTCAATGTTGCTTAATTAGAATGAGCAGGAATTTTCATGAAAACTAGTTTTGAAATAAATTTACAACTCATCCTTGCTTAAGGCATATTGTCCCCTAAATCTTTGCAGATCTCCATTTAATATTTTCCCAAAGCAGAATGAATAAACATTTATTTTTTATCACATAGTTTACCATAAGGACAGAGAGTTGATAGCTTTTGGACATTCTACTATACCTAAGGTTTGTACTAGAACAAATAGTACCATAGCTAGGAAGGATAAGGAAGTGACTATCCTTCCACTACTTCTGCTTTTGAGAATAGGCTGTATTTCATTTCGTGACTTTGTTAAACAATCTACCTGCTTAATTTACTGCTGTTGTAAAGAAAAATAAATTTACAAGCCTTGGTCTGACTGCAATCAATCACATCACAAAGCAGAAGGGTTACTAATGTTGTAATTTTACCCACACATAATAACACTTTAACAATACTTGTATTGGGCTTTTGTGATTTTGTGTGTGTGTTTGTGTGTTTATTCAAGTCCTGATGACTTCCTGGACTAATCCCTGTACTTTTCTTGGCAAGATATTTGGAAGTAGTTTGCCATTGTCTTCTGCTTAGAGCTGAGAGAAAGTGACTGTCCCGAGATCACCCAGTTGGCTTTGATAGCAAAACTAGAACTCATGGTCTTCTATCTCAAAACCTTAACCTCTACACCAAGGTGGCACTTTTGGGTGTTAAGAAAGAAATGCATCAATGATACATGATCCTAAAAAACAGTTTCCCCAAGAAGACCTCCATGTACTTTAGACTGTGTCTTCCATTTTTCCCAATAGTTCTGCTAAGTGGAATTGGTGAACCTTATAACTTAATACATTAGAAGGTATCATTCTGGACAAGTTTACTTTATAAACATCTTGTAATGAAAATTTATCTTTATTAATCCTCACATTACAAATCAAGAGCAATGAGTAATGCTGATAGACAACAGTTGACTTAAAGCCACGTGTGTTACAAAGGAAGATTAAAAATAGGCTATTTCCTGATTCCTTATGTAGTCTCTTTCTCTCTGTTCTTCCTGCCATCTCTTTCAATAAGTTTCAGCAATGCTATCCTGGGAGGCAGCATATATTCGTTCCTGAATAGAGCGGTCTGTACTCTTTTTTTTGTATCAGCTGTTAAGTGAACAGTTAAACATACAGTGTAGAAGTAGGCAGGTTGATGCCTTCCTCAAATTTAAAGTTACTTCTTTTATAATCCCCTAACATTTGAGGCTTATCGTAGCCCTTGAGATATCTTCTCACAAGCATCCCTGGAATCTAGTACTTCCCTAAGTTTACATTAATTTCAGATACTTATCTGCCCTTAAATCCATGGTTTGGATATGTTCTGGAGGCTCTAAGCTCCTGTTTCTTCACAAAGATTTGGTACCTTGTGTATTCAGCACATGGGACTAAACTTAATAATCCTGCTGGATTACACTAAGGGCTATTTCAATCGGCCAATATTTTCTTACAGTGGCTAATCAGGTGGTCTGGGTTGCTCACAAGCAAGGGATAGATTGTTCTCCTTGCAACTGCTTTTTGGCATGGTGCCACCAATCTGAAGATAACATCAAGTCTTCAAGACCAATGAAAATGCATGAACATTGGTCATGCATGCAATCCCTTCATGTGTTAATGTTTTATCCTTGATACTCTTCTTGACTGTATTCTAAAACAGACCTCAATTGTCTCACTCCCTGTCATCCAAGACCAAAGTTTTAATAAAGTTTAATAAGTTCCAAGAAAACACCAATTCCTATTCCAGAAATTGAGGAACAGCTTTCCACAATCTTCTTTTGTCACCTGAAATAGGTAACTTCTCTTAGCACATGGGTGTCAAACTTGCGATGTCACATCATCATGTGATGTATCCAGGGGTGGTATTCTATTGGTTCAGATCGGTTCAGGCGAACCGGTAGTTCTGATGATCTGGCCCTGCCCACCTGCCCCTGCCCTTTTCCTGTGCTTTATTTCCTTGTGTTTTGAGCACAGCTGATTTGCACTGCAGAGTGGTTTGCCACGCATCAGCTGTTTTACTCACCGGGGCTGCAGCAGAAGGTAATATTATAGCTAAAAATGGTCCTTTCTAAATGCCAAACTGGTTGTTACATCAACTGAATCACAACACTGGATGTATTGCTACTTTTTTCTCTTTGCTAAACTGGGGGTGGGCCAGTATGTGACGCATCTGGCCTGCGGCCCGTGAGTTTGACACCCTGCCTTAGCAAGACTGGCTTAGGTAAAAAGCCCAAGTAGTTGCTGCTAGAAATTTGCCTTTAATAAATCTCTCTCCTTTTCTATGGGACAGTTTTCTAAGCCTCAGCTTCCCTCTCCTTGGGTCATTTTTGGATTTGCTGAAGCAGACAAAATCACCCCTGTTGAGTTCCTCAAGAGCAGCAAATCAATCAAGAGGGAAAGAACATCCCGCAAAAGGTATTCATAGATAAGAACTGGTGTTATTCCTGAAGCAATGAAGAGAAACTGCCTGTAGTATTCAGGCTACTCTGGTACTACAGAGGTTGACTCTCCTTATGCTTTTACTACAAAGAAATAGCTCTTTGCCTATATGGCTCTCTGTTTTTGCAAGGAATTATCTCTTTTTCTTTGCAGGTGTCATCTGTAGGCCTTTGCTGCTTGCATATGGAATTTAAGAAGAGAGACACATGCTTGCTCACGCACTCCACCCAAACCTGCTTAGCAGGAAAGGCAATCTCTTTTTCCTTTTCCTTCTGGGCGTAATTTGTCTTCCTGCCTTTAGGCTTCAGGGTGAGGTGGGGCAAATGGAGATTGACTATGCACATAGGCTGCTGACAGTAATGAGGCAATGAGGAGAGATGTGTGGAATTGGCTTGCTGATGGGTGGTGATAGATCTGGTTTCAGGTGAGTGGAGAGAAGGGGAGACAGTGGATTTCCAAACAGGACCAACGTCTGAACAAATGGAGAGGCAAAACTCTGGGAGAGAAACAAAGCTGTCTTTCTCAGGGGTTGTGGCCATGTTTCTCAGGCATAGAAATGCTTTTTTCTGGCATGGCTGGGCTTTCTAAGACTGGCTTTTTTTTAATTCCACTCATCTTTACGACAGCTTCGGCTGGGCCAGTGAGCTTCTTTCTCATCCAGATTTTTTGTTGTCATTGTTGTTGCTCTTATAACATTCCAAGGTGGAAGGTTAAGCTAAAAGGCCTTAGGTTAATATAACCTTTTTGCTTTATGGCCAAATACAGATCAGAAGAGGTGCTTCAGTTGAACATTGTGGCACAATTGTTTTCTTTGTTCTACTTTTTAAATAGGTCTGGAGTACATGTGGAACATTTTGACCAGCTCTTCTAAACAGTCAGCTCTCTTGCTGCAGTCATAGCAGGTGGAAGCATTTAAGAAATCTTGGCTGCTTTGGAAAAAGTCAAGTAGTTTTCGTCCTGGATAATACCAGAGGGAAGACTGTGAGCTAGACATTTGAAAATGTGGAGAAAAAAACATTCTGAGAAAAAGCAAAGGTAAACTACCATCATAATGAAGCCATGCAAATTGTAAGTTGCATTGTACTCATCAGGAGTAGAATTCCAACTGAAGGAGTACCATCTCTATATTCTGAATTGACATTGTTCCACAAGCTGCACTACAAAAGCTGTACTATTTTAAACACAATATTTACAACTTACAGTAGGGCAAATATGTAGTCCAGGGGTATGCTTGGATGTTTCATGTTCTCTGAATGTGGTTGTTTTCCTGCAGATGCTTCATTACCAGGTTACCTAATCTAGTAATGAACCCAAGAAACCAACAATTCAGATCTTTTCAGCCCTTTCCCTAGAGTTTGGAAAGGCTGAGAATGCATAGCCAAAGGTTTAAAATTCGAGAACCTGTAGTACCTCACAAATGAAAACATGGGAAATACTGTCTTAATTGCTGCTCTCAAATATGCAAAGTATGAATGTAAGTTCTGTAGGAAGAAATGTGGTTTTTTTGACCCCTTATGGTCTAAGGAGATCAAATCAATCCTAATGGAAATTAACCCTGACTGTCCTTTGGAAGGACAGATACTGAAACTGAAACTCAAATACTTTGGCCACCAAATGAGAAGAGAGGACTTATTGGAAAAGATCCCGATGTTGGGAAAGACTAAAGGTAAAAGGAGAAGGGGATGGCAGAGGATAAGATGGTGTGATGGTGTCATCATTGCTGTAGGCATGAGTTTGGGCAGACTCGGGGAGACAGTGGACAAAAGGAGCCTGGCCTGTTGTAGTCCATGGGGTCAACAAAGAGTTGAACATGACTTAGTGACTGAACAAGAACATTATGCTCTGCCTTATGGACTTCTCCCATGACTTCCCAATATGCTATTATTGGTACAGGTCATTCTCTTATCTCACTGTCATATGCTGATACCCCCTGGTGCACCATGTTTGGACCCTGCTACACTGCCATATCTATAATACAGCTTAGGATGACTGTATCGGGATTTCTAAAATATGGATGATCACTAGATTTGCCATGTAGTGGTTGTCTGAAGCTTGGCACCCAAATATGATAGCCCTAGAACTGGAGGTGAAATTAGGTTTGGCAGAAGAAGGAACATTTTATATTACAGGTTAAGGAGTAGCAATAGCTTTTCATTGTCATCTGTACATGGTCATGACTTCTGGGAGAACAGTGGGAAAATGCTGAATTTAGCTAACAAGTGAGAGCAGGTGTGAGAGCTGCAGAAAGTGGCTGTGGTCACAGCAAATTACTTAATCTGTCTTAGCTAATGGACCACTTCTTCCATGCTGATGGGCAAAGAATGGAGCCAGGAAGTGAGGAAATGTCCACATTTTAAAACATTGAGGAATTGTATCCTTATGATAGTTAAATTAAAAGCAAAGCATATTTATACAAACCATTTATTATGAACACTTCCTATCTTTTCTCTCTCTATTTCCCAAAATTACTAAATTGGGTAGACTTGATTAGGTGCCATAAAATCATTTTCAGCTCCTAACAACCACATAGATTGGTTTTCTCAATACTGATCTATGTTTAAACTGTTCTTTAAGGTCTGAGGAGTCCATGGTGCTCTCTGAGCTTGGTTGTTTTCTTGCAGATGTTTCATTACCCAAAGTAAGTAACATTATGAATGAGTACTGATGATGTTTCCTAGTTTGGGTAATAAAACACCTGCAAGAAAACAACCAAGCTCAGAGAGCACCAAGGACCCCCTTCATTTCAACTCTGACCTACAAATATTCTCTTTTCTTTAATTCTTCCCAATGTGCATACATCACCATTGTAACTGAGTCCATCCATTGCTGCTGGTCACCTTCTCTTTTCCAAACCAAGTTTTCGCAAAAATCTGTAAATCATTTTCAACACCAATGTTTGGAGATCATTCTTATCTAAACCCAGACAGATATTGGTATGTATTTGTGTGCATCAATAAATTAAGGAGTTGGGGTAGTAGACAAAAGCAGAGAGGGCAGTTGAAGGCACTCCTGAGGTTTCTACATGCAGATTAATATGAGCAAATGCATCAGATCTATTAGAGGAGTGGCATATATGCTGCTTACTTAACCATTTGCCCATAATATCCAATGTGCTCTCTGTCTGGAAGCTAAAAGAAACCGAAGTTTAGAGCATTTCACAATCTCATCTTTTGTGCTTCTCATTAAAGTTGAATCCTATTGATGCCTTTGGTTTGAACACTAAGATTATGCGACAGCTGAGTTCCACCACATGTTTGTTGGAACCGTGCCCTTCCTGGATGGTATATGCCTCCAGGGAGGTCACATGCGGCTGGCTCCAGGCAGTGGTTAATGCTTTGCTGAGGGAGGGTTCTTTTCCCACTGCCTTGAAGGAGGCAGTGGTGAGACCCCTCCTGAAGAAGCCTGCTCTGAACCCAGCCATTTTAAACAACTTCCGTCCAGTCTCCAACCTTTGCTTTTTGGTGAAGGTTGTTGAGACCGTGGTGGCTCAGCAGTTTCCGCTTTTCCTGGAGGAAGCGGACTATCTAGATCTGTATCAATCGGGCTTCCGGCCTGGGTATAGCACGGAGACAGCATTGGTTGCACTGGTGGTTGATCTCTGGAGGGCTTGGGACAGGGGATTTTCCTCTGTCCTGGTCCTATTAGATCTCTCAGTGGCTTTCAATACCATCGACCATGGTATCCTATTGTGGCACCTCGAGGGGCTGGGAGTGGGAGGCATTGTTTTGCAGTTGTTCTCCTCCTACCTCTCGGGGAGTTCGCAATCGGTGTTGGCAGGGGGGCAGAGGTCGACCCCGAGGGCTCTCACTTGTGGGGTCCCTCAGGGGTCGGTCCTCTCGCCCCTCCTGTTCAACATTTATATGAAGCCACTGGGTGAGATCATCCATGGTTTTGGGGTGAGGTATTATCAGTACGCTGACGATACCCAGTTGTATATCTCCACCCCAAACCAAATCAGTGATGCCCTCTCTGTGATATCCCGTTGTCTGGATGTGGTACAGATCTGGATGGGCAGGAACAAACTACAGCTCAATCCAGCTAAGACAGAGTGACTGTGCATACAGGCATCTCGGTCCAGTCAACAGATTCCACCTTTGGTCATAGGGCAAGAGGTGTTGCCCCCTGTGGATAGGGCATGAAACCTGGGGGTCCTCCTGGATTCACGGCTCGGTTTGGAGGAGCAGGTGGGGGCCGTGACCAGGGGGGCCTTTACCAAGGTTCGGCTGGTTCGCCAGCTACGCCCGTACCTGGACCGAGATGCCCTTCGCACGGTCACTCATGCACTTGTCATGTCCTGACTCGACTATTGCAGTGCTCTCTATTTAGGACTGCCCTTGCATTCCATCCGGAGGTTTCAGCTGGTGCAGAATGCAGCTGCACGGGTGGTGATGGGAGTTTCCCGGTACTCCCAAGTTACGCCCCTCCTGCGCGAGCTGCATTGGTTGCCGGTTGCCCTCTGAGTGAAATTCAAGGTGTTGGTATTAACATTCATTCCTTCATGGCTTGGGTCTGGGGTATTTGCGGGAGCGTCTCCTGCCGACATCGAATGTCGATTGCCCTGTGTGAGCACACAGACTGGGACTTCTCGGGGTGCTGTCTGCAAGACAGTGTCAGCTGACGGTGCCCCGGGGAAGGGCCTACTCTGTAGCAGCTCCCGCCTTGTGGAAACAACTCCCGTGGGGCTCCGTTTGGCTCCAGATCTCCACTCTTTCCTCCACGATCTGAAAACTTGACTGTTTGAACAGGCCGGGCTGGACTGACCTCTTGGGGAGGGGGGGTTTAAATTGATTTTATGTGGGCTTGTAGTGTTTAATTTGTTTTTAATATATTTATTGTTGTTATTTTTAGTTGTGAGCCGCCCCGAGTCCTTTCGGAGAGGGGGCAGCATACAAGTCCAATTATTAAATTAAATTAAATTAAGTTTAGCAGGCAAATATCAGTTTCAGATGCCCTCTTTCCCAAGATCCATTTGTTAGGCACATTGGAATCAGTCCTTCTATCTTTCTGCCAAGCTGTGGAATGGGATCTTCTGGGAGTGGTGCATAGTTTCTTCTCTTTCCACTTCCAGAAAAAGAGACAAGATCTCTTTCATTCAGCTAGAGTTTTTCAGTTTGACTTAATTAATGGTTTTGAAAGGTTTTAATTCAGGTTTTAGCAGTTGAGGCTTCATTTTTATTGTGATCTTCCATGAGTGACCATGAGACATACCCATAATTAGCTATAAGACTCTCATTTGTTCCTTTGTCAAATATGCTTCAAAGGCTTGAATGACGCTACGTGTATGAGTACAGGTACAAAGTCAAAACTCAATACAGCCATTTACTACAGCATTATTTTTAGGCTACATGTAATGCTTAATGCACCTCTGGCTATTCTGCCTGACCACTAGGAAGGGTCTTAGCATGAGAAGAGAATTTCCCAGGCTAAGACCCACAAATGATCCTAAATTAATGGCAAAGGCCAGGAAGCACCTGAAGTAAGCCACTAGGATGTGGGTTTTTTTTTGGGGGGGGGAGAAATGTTTATATATGTGGTATTAGCTAATAACCAGACTGTCATTGGTGAATGTAACCAAATATTTTTCTTGCAATTGGTTTGTGACCTGTACAGCAGAAGCAGTAGCACAGTTGTCCCTGAGTTTTTGGTGGCGGAGAACAAATACCTTCAGTCTTTTTCATCTCAGTGAAAAAGGGGGCTTTGCCACTGGATAGCTCTGCCTTTTCCTGGCACCTTTTTGCACAGCTCGGTAGGCATGGATATCGTCTGACAGGATGTGTACATACTCTTAGGAAAAACACAGAGAAGGCTTGTTTTACATGAAGGCCTCCAAGACTGAAGCACTCCTTCCTGCAGACCCTCAGCTTTGCTGCCCCCCGCCCCTCACACGAGGCTTGCAAATTGATGGTGAGGTGAATAACTTCTTTGACATCAAGAACTAGACCGAAACTATGTCAACGGAGACAGGGATTGGGGTGGGGTGGGGGGCGTTGGGGGTGGCTTTTCCTGTTGATCCTGTTTGAGCTTTTGAGCTGTGTCCTGAAAGGTCAATTTGTTCAGGAGACAATTTTATCTGGGGAAGAAAAGAAAGGAAAACAGAAACCAAACAGGCAGGAGAGAAAGAAATAAAAATTAAAACTTTTTGATAAATGCCTCAGCCATGACCTAGCTGAGATTTCATTCCATTGAAGACTGTTAATCAGAAAGAAAGAAAAATATCTGCCGGAGTACAAAAGACATTTGCCTGAAGCTTTGGGGATACATGACTGCTCAAGCAAGCAGTGGAAGGAACAAGTAAATAAAAAGTTGTAATTGGGGCATAAATGCCAAAGGATTGCTTTATTGCTTACAGTTACAATTTCACAACTTTTCCTTTGTGAGTTTGCAGAAACACACCTGGAGATGCCAAATGCTGCTTGGACAAAAGTGCCAGAATTATTATTAGGGGAGGGAAGAAGTGGAGCTATCAATGAAATTCACCTGGCTGTCTCATATTTGATCATATTGTGTCCTCCTACATAGCATTTTAAAATCAGCAGTTGGAAGGGCAATTTAAAAAGTAAAAGGTGGTTTTCTTCTTATGGTCTGAGCACCCCAATAAGATACGTTAAATTTACTAGTTGAATTACAGGTAGTCCTCAACCTCCGACCACAATTGAGCCCAAAATTTCTGTTGCTCTGCGAGACCGTTGTTAATTGGAGTTTTGCCCCATTTTATGACCTTTCTTGCCACAGTTGTTAAGTGAATCTGGCCTTTCCGTTGATTTTGCTTGTTGGAAGATTGCAAAAGGTGATCAGTTGTTAAGTGAATCTGACCTTTCCGTTGATTTTGCATGTTGGAAGATTGCAAAAGGTGATCAGTTGTTAACTGAATCTGGCCTTTCCATTGATTTTGCTTGTCGGAAGGTTGCAAAAAGGATACTGCAACCGTCGTAGATATGAGTCAGTTGCCAAGCATCTACAGTTTGATTTAACTGACCGTGGGGATGCTGCAACAGTTGTAAGTGTGAAAAATGGTCTTAAGTCATGTTTTTCAGTGCCATTGTAACTTTGGTCACTAAACGAACTGTTGTAATATACAGGAAGTCTTCTCAACACTGAGACAGCAATACGCTCAGTTAAATAGGTAGTGGATATCATCAGTGCAACAAGGGGAAAAAAAGTCATGCCATTAATAAAGCTGGACAGTAACATATAGTAGAGAAAACAGACCTACTTTTTAATGCCGTGTTAAAATTTCTTTTGCAGTTGTTTGAGTTTTCTTTCTCTGTGAAAGAGACCCCTTTATGCTCTGAATACTTGAAGATATCTTTAGGGTGTTTTTGGATCTGTTGGATTGCTGGAAGATGCAAATGCTGCTGCGCTTTTGTGCTAAGCACGGATCTTCCTGTCAATTTGAAGGTTTCCTGGTTGTAAAACTCTTCCTAGTCTGAAAAAGCCCAACAACAGGAGTTTTCTCAGATGTCTTCCCTGCAGAGCACAGAGCAGAGAACTTGAACAACAAAAGACAAGACAATAATGTCCATCTTTGACCACCATTATCCGTGAAAATCTCTTAGATTCTCTTGAATTTGAATGGTCTGAGAACTGTTTAAAAATGCAGGATTTCTCCCCCCCCCCGCATAACACTTAATATTTGATATGCATGCAGTAATAGAATAGAAGGAGGGAATGCTTGTGCAGGCACACACACACACACACACACACACCCCTACATGGAAAGAGTATATGAGTCTTAAAAACTTTCCTTTTGATTATTATCCTTGTTGTTCCCTTCTTCCAGGGATCTGATTAAAACAATGTAGGAGGGAAACAATATTCTTTTCTTGGCCTTCAAGTGACATCTAGTGGTTTGCTTTCAAAGAACACTGAAAATATAATCTGTGATAGAAATTTGCAGCATAAATTGAGGCTCATATATAGATAGCCACCTTTTGGAGTAAGAAATGACATTAATATTATTCATTATATTTCTTCAGATCTTTCTGTTTTTGCAAATTATCATTGCTTCTGTTCTATCGATTCATGCATTGCCTTTTGTTCTTTCAATTTTCTTTTCTCTTTCAATCTGGCTTCTCATGAATGCCACTCAACCCCCACTTTTCAGGACTTCTAGTTATTTTCCAGATATTTACTCTTCTTCCATATATTGGTTTGCTATCTCATCTTCATTCATTCCTTTATACAACAACCAATCTTTATCATACAACCCTTATTTCACCACATAGGTGAGGGGGGAATGGAGATTTTGCAGTAACCTTCCCCTGGAGTGGGGTGGAAATGGAGATTTTACAGTATCCTTCCCCTGCCATGCCCACCAAGCCACGCCCACAGAACCGGTAGTAAAAAAAATCTGAATCCCACCATTGATTGGAAGATTAGGGAATAAACCATCTTGCTCAATCAGTGGTTGGAACCTTTGAAAGGATTAAGTTTAATAATTACTTTTCTAACCACATTTGGAAATTGTTTATTAACTGTGTTTTTGCTATTAGAAACATTCGGATCCAAAATCTGAAAACACGGGTGAGTATGCCTTCAATCATTGATGAAAGAAAATGGCAAGGGGTTGAATAATTTTTTTATAAAGTTACAAATAGAATAATGGTCCAGATAAATTTGAAATAAGATTTTTTGACCTTTGAAGTCCTAAATGACTTAAGACCTAACTAACAGAAGGAACCATATCTCCCACCTTGAACCTGATCAGCCAAAGGGACCCCTTGAACATCACTCTGATATTGGAAACTCAGCTATGAAGCACAGAGAAAGGGCCTTCTGCTATAAAGTATAACTCCCAGACAATAGAATGGCAAAAAGTGTCTCTCCCTGAACTTTCAATGGACAATATTTTAGTGGTGACTTTAATGTTTTATTTTATTTTAATTGTATTAATTTTATGGTTATATTAAATGTACTTTTGAATATACTATAAACTACATAGAATGCTTGAATGATCAGAAATGGGATGTAAATTTGTAAATAAAAATAAACCTATTTTCAGGTTTGATTCTCCCCCTTCCCATAGTACTGTACATTTGGATTTCCAACTAAAATAGACTGAATCTTGATACTTGAAGAGGAGATGTAGTTTATCCCTTGACCCTTTTAAGAGACTAGAGCAGTGGTGGCTAACCTTTTTGGGTTCCTGTGCCAAAAATTGTCCGCGTGCTTGCACGCTCGTGTTCATGTACCAGCACCCAGAAGGCAATGTGCACCCCATGCCCCTACACATGTGTGCACAATCCCACCCCACCCCTCAGCCGCCACAGCCCCCTTACCTGCACCGTGCCTCACAGCTGATTTTCGGCCAGTTTGAGGCCTTTTTTGGCCTCCCAAAGGCTTGAGGCTTCTACAAGGTTTGCAGGCCAAAATCTAGCCCTGTTTCATCACTTCCTGTTTTACCAAAAATACTGGAAGTGATGAAACCGGGGTAGATTTTGGCCTACAAAGCTTGTAGAAGCCTGAAGAAGCCTTCCTCAAGCCTTTGGAGGCCAAAAAAGACCTCAAACCAGCTGAAAATCAACTGTGAGGCACGCACATGCGCAGTGAGGTAAGTTTGCCTGCAGCTTGCATGCTGGTACAAATGTCTCTGCATGCCACCTGTGGCACACATGCCATAAGTTCGCCATCACAGGACTAGAGAATACTGTACTGGAAAAAAAAGAAAATCAATGATTTCTTAGTGAATTTCAGTAGGATGATAAGGGAGGATTCTTGTCAGAAAGTGGAACTTTCTGGTGTTGCTATGCAGTTTACAAACTTGTGGGGATTTGGAGGCAAACCAAATCCACCAATCACAGGGTAATACCAGATGCCCTGGAGTGGCATCACAAGCCACGCCCCTTGGTATATAAGGGGCAACCCAACAGACAATTTACCTCAGGAGGGAGATCAGAGGCCTAAAGGGAGGTTAAAGGCCTAAACAGAGGCCTAAACAAAGGTCAGAGGCCTAAACAGAGGTTAGAGGCCTAAACAAAGGTTAGAGGCCTAAAGGAGGAGACCAAGAAAAGAGAGTGAGAGAGGTACATAATCTCTCTACTGGGGTCCATTGTTCTCCTTGCCTGCTCTTGCTGATATTATTCTAAACTCAGCTTGAGTGTCTCAGAAGCAAGAGATGGAGGAACCTCTTGCCAGAAGAGAAAGGAGACAGAGAGAGGGAAAAGCCTTGAAACAGTTTAAATTCTTTAAAGAGGTCTAAGTTTCTTTAGGGTTTATCCTTAATCTAAAGGATTGAGAAAACCTAACTACATAGGTAGACAGAGAAACCAAGTAAGACCTGAGAGAAGAGAAACTTAAAGAAGGCACAAGAAACTGGTAAAAGTCTTTCTGTAACTTTATTTGAATTAAGCTGCTTGTACAATAAAAGATTTGGTTTGAAGAACAAACTGGACTCAGCATCTTTGTACAATTTAAATATATAGACAGATTAACAAGATCCTCTAAACAATAAGTCTATCATAGGATTGACTTATAAACATAACATTATTTTTTCAACAATTCTGGTAACCACAAAGTGGGGCTTAGTGCTTTCTACATGTAGGCCTCTAGTTTGTTACTAGGGGATGAAGATAATATATCCAGGAAAGTAAAATAAAAAAGAGATACTGAGCAAATGTTAATAGACAACACAGATCTTTAAAGTCAATAATATAATCCATCTGTTAAGTAGGAAATAATGTTAAGAGTGTTATGTATGCAGGTTTGAATGTCATTGGTTAAGTTTGAACTGTTCTTGTAAAATGTCAGAAATGATTGGTTTAAAAAGTGCGGGAAAACCCTGCACTCTGATTGGCTGGCAACTGCAACTGCTGGCTATAAGTAGCAGCCACAGACCAGCCAAATTGGGTCTGTTATGAGCTGTAGTCACTAATAAACTTTTCACTGAAGCACTCCGCGTCTGACTCTTCATGCAAATCTAACACTGGCGACGAAGGTGGGATCCTTCCTGAAGAGAAGACAATGCGGAGAAGAAGCCGAGAGAGATGGCTGTGCTGAACACCCCCCAGCTCCGTTCGATCCGACGGCAGAAGACTGGGACTCGTATGCAGATCGTTTCCAAATGTATTTGGAGGGAAACGATCTTGCCGACATTTCCGACAAGTGGAAGAGGATGGTCTTTCTCACCCACTGTGGTCCGGCCGTTTTCAAGATGGCGAAGGCATTGGCGGGAGCTGCAGACGTGAAGGTAATGGACTGGCCCAATTTAGAAAAGTTATTAAGAGCCCATTACGTGCCACAAGTATCGTGCCTCATTAAGAGACATGAATTCTACCGTCGGGATCAAGGGGAAAGCAGCGTTAATGACTTGTGCAAGTTTAAGGGACATTGGGGTGCATGTGAATTTATCAACTTAGAAGAGGCCATGCGCGATCGATTTGTTCTAGGCCTAAAAGACAAGGTTTTGCAGAGCAAATTATTAATGAAACCTAAGATCACGCTTAAGGAGGCCATAGAAGAAGCTTCTTCAGCGGAAGCTACCAAGTCCTCAGCAGCAGCCATGAAGAAAATTAACAAGGCCGCAAGCCATCCTGATGTGGAAAATTCCACAACAACCCATTGTGAGCAAATAGATTCTGATTCAGACTGTAGTGAGGTGGAGGAAGGAATTTATAGACTCAGAATGGAGAAGAAAAGGAAAGACCTTGGAAGAAAGAGGCAAGACTTTTATTGCAGAGGTTGTGGGGGGGGGCACCCCTGCACTGAATGCAAGTTTTTTGATACCATCTGTCTCCGTTGTGAAAAAAGAGGTCACCTAGCAAGAGTCTGCAAATCATCCAGAACTCCACCAAGCAGAAAGAAGTTTCCTGACAAAGATTTCAAGCCTAACAACTTCAGTGAGAAAATGGGACGCAACACCAAAGCAAATGGGAAGAATGGAACTCATCAAACAGTCACCATTGGTCATTCTTCACCCTTAAGAAGCAGAAAAGTACATGTGAAGGTACTAATTGAAGGAAGGCCTTGCCAAATGGAAGTGGACTCAGGCTCCTATTTATCTATGGTGTCATGGGACACTATTCACAGGCTACTTCCCAACATTCAGAAGAAGCAATTCCAAAAGCAAGCACTGACTCTTAAAGACTACCAAGGGAACAAGATTCCAGTAGTTGGAACAAGAGAATTCATCGTGAAGTTCAAAGGCCACACCAAACGTTTGCCCCTGACCATTGTGGACAAGGACTGCCCAAGCTTGCTGGGACTTGAGTGGTTCAATCCACTAGGCATCAAGGTGACTGGCATCAATCACGTGAGCAACACTGAATGGGAGGAGGCCTTGAAGTCTGAGTTTCCAGAGGTCTTCAGCGACGGATTAGGCAAGTACTTGGGGACCCCTATTACTTTCAATCTAGATCCCAAGGTGCCACCAATCCGTTTAAAGCCCAGAAGGGTCCCATTTGCCTTAAAGGAAAAAATTGATGCACAATTAGATAAACTAATAGCTCAAGGAGTTTTAGAGCCCACTGACCACTCCAGATGGGAGACACCCATAGTCACACCAGTCAAGACTGATGGGTCAGTGAGAATCTGTGGAGACTATAAGGGGACATTGAACCATGCACTTCAACAGAGCGCATATCCAGTTCCAGTGGTGCATCATTTATTACATTCACTTGGCAGGGGTACAGTCTTTGCCAAATTGGATCTGGCCCAGGCATATCAACAACTAACAGTTGATGATGCCACTGCATCAAACCATTGTGACTCATAGAGGTGCCTTCAAATGTAAAAGGTTACAGTTTGGAGTAAGCGTGGCACCAGGCATCTTCCAAAGCCTTATGGAAAGGATGCTCCAAGGACTGCCAGGGCTAGTGCCTTACTTTGATGATATGTTAATCTCTGCTGAAAATGACACTCAATTACAAGAGAGACTCAGAGAAGTCCTTACCAGATTCAAGAAAGAGGGG
The DNA here is from genome assembly GCA_009733165.1 of Naja naja. NCBI lineage: Eukaryota > Metazoa > Chordata > Lepidosauria > Squamata > Elapidae > Naja > Naja naja. The sequence continues at coordinate 128,363,468 of CM019149.1, read as the reverse complement.
TTAAAAGTCAAGGAAGAAAAATGCACTCTTAGAACTGACAAGGTTGAGTTCTTGGGCTATATGATTGACAAGCATGGCATCCACCCTACAGATGCCAAGGTTAAAGCAATCAAAGAAGCCCCTAGACCAAAATGCAAAACAGATTTGCAAGCCTTCCTTGGACTTATTAACTTTTATCACATGTTCCTACCTCAGAAGGCAACCATTGCAGAACCATTACACAATTTGCTTGACAAAAAGTCTGTTTGGGTCTGGGGCAGGAAAGAACAATCAGCATTTAACAGTATTAAAAGACTAATCACGTCTGATGCTGTGCTCATACAGTTCTCTGAGAATTCACCTGTTGTACTGACTTGTGATGCATCCCCCTTTGGAGTGTGGTGGTGGGGGTTGAGCCACAGGCTTCCCAGCAGGAGGGAAGCCCCTATTGCATTTTACTCTCACACCTTGACCAAAGCAGAGAGGAATTACAGCCAATTGGACAAGGAAGCATTGGCAATTGTTGCAGCTATCAAGAAATTTCATGTGTATTTATATGGGAGAACATTTACCATTGTCACAGATCACAAACCTTTGTTAGGCATTGTGGCAGGAGACAAACCTACACCCATTATCCTGTCACCAAGAATGCTGAGGTGGACTGAATTTCTTGCTGCTTATTCATACAACCTTATCCACAAGCCTGGCAAGGTCATTGGACATGCTGATGCCTTGAGTCGTTGCCCACTTCCTTGTCACAAGGAGGACTTTGAACCTGAGGCACACACCTTTTTCCTAGAAACTGTTGCCAAGATTTCAGTACACGCTGCTGAAATTGCCAGAGAGACTGCCAAAGACACTTTATTGGCTCCATTATAGGCTGGATTAAGAAAGGTTGGCCTCTCTTCAAGATCTACCTCACCTTGCCCAACCTTTGAAATCCAGGCCAAACTGAATTATCTGGATTAATAGGATGTATTTTGTGGGGTAACAGGGGTTATTCCGCAAACTGCAAGGGAGGTTTTGGAATGCTACATGAGGGTCATCCTGGTATTGTAAGGAGAAGGGATTGACCAGGAGTTATGTATGGTGCCAGGTATTGACAAAATGGTTGAAAACTGGGTTGCATCTTGTCCCAACTGTCAGGTAGTCAGGCTCCTGCCCCACTCTCACCCCAAACAGGAATGGGAATGTCCTAGGGCCCATGGTCTAGGATTCACATTGATTTCGGCTGGCCCTACTAGAGGGCACACTTTCGCTATTATAGTAGATGCATATTCCAAATGGCTAGAGGTAATCCCTATGGCATCCACCACCACTGATGCTGTCATCAAACAGCTTAAAAAGCTTTTGTAACCCACGGGTTACCTGATGTTCTGTCTCTGACAATGGCCCCTCAATTTACATCCAACCCTTTTGAATCCTATCTAGCACAACTGGGTATCAGACATGCCTGACAGCCTGGGCACCCTTCGCTAACGGCGAGCTGAACGAATGGTACATTTTACCAAGGAAAAGCTTCAGCAATTGGGTCTGGGACATCACTGAGAAAGTTGAAAAACTTCTTAGTGTTCAGCATCACTCTAACCCATCAACTAACTTATCCATCAACTAACTTATCCCCAGCAGAGTTGTTGATGGGTAAGAAACTTAGGTCTCCCCTTGACCGCCTTCATCCCACTTACGCACCCAACGCACCACTAGATTCCACTAGCAAAGTTCGCACGTTCAGTGTGGGTGATTCTGTTTATGCTAAGAACCTTATGGGTGAGCCTTCATGGATTCCTGCTGAAATAACTCAAATCACAGGCCCTCGTTCTTACAGGGTACAAACAGAGGATGGAATCTGGAGCAGGCACATTGATCAGCTTAGATCCAGGTTACCTCAGGAACATTGCAATTGTTCCTCTCTAGTTCCAATACCTAATGCTTTTTCTAGGGGGGAGGGGGAGGAACATGAGGATAAACAGCAAACAAGAATCAACCATATGTGTAACGAGCCATTACGACAGGAACCATCCCAAAACCTGTCACAATGCCAAAATCCATCCTTACAAGTGGAAGATTGCACATCACTACCTGACTTGGGTGCTGACATTGGGCTGGAGATGGGTTGGGAGGAGAGACCAGATTCTAACAATCAAACAGGGTCTTCTTTCACAGGAAGTCCAACTAGGGAAATGTCAACAGACACATTCCCCTCTCACTGGGTGAGAATGTTAAAACTTCTGAACCACAAAGGTCTCAACGTACACATAAGAGCCCTACCTATTTAAAAGAATACATTAGATAGGTTGGGGTTTGAGTATGGACTGAACCTAGTGGGGAGGGTGTTATGTATGCAGGTTTGAATGTCATTGGTTAAGTTTGAACTGTTCTTGTAAAATGTCAGAAATGATTGGTTTAAAAAGTGCGGGAAAACCCTGCACTCTGATTGGCTGCAACTGCGGCTGCTGGCTATAAGTAGCAGCCGCAGACCAGCCAAATTGGGTCTGTTATGAGCTGTAGTCACTAATAAACTCTTCACTGAAGCACTCCGCATCTCACTCTTCATGCAAATCTAACAAAGAGTGTACCTTTTAATTCTACTAAAGTACATACTGGAGGCAGAAGTACCTGTCACATCCCAAAGTAAATATATCAGTTTCAAGCAAACAGATATGTAATCATACTTAGCAAGAATAAATCTGAAAACAATTAAATGATAGCTAGTCTTTTGGGGAAGACAAGTGCCAGCCCATATAAAACATGGTTGGAAAATACAGCATGAATATGCATTATAGGGTTTCTCTGTGAGTTTATACTACTAGATTACCATATTTTTCATTCCATAAGATGCATCGTACCATAAGATGCACCTAGGTTTAGAGGAGGAAAACAAGAAAAAAAACAGGCAGAGCCTGAGAGATAGGTGTCCTCTCATGTGCCAGCTCTGTCTATTGACCCCTGCACCGCAGAAAAGAGACAGAAGAGGAGGGCAATGACAAAGACAGAAGAGGAGGGGTTCAGCACTGTAAAAAGGACCCCACTGCCACGGTCTGGCTGCTATTTACCAAAGGACCGGCACCGTTTCCACCCATTTTGGGGAGAAAAATGTGTGTCATGGAGTGAAAATTACGATAATATGAAAATCTAGTATAGAGAAAGTAAAGAAGAAACAGATCACAGTGGGATTAATAAATAAATGTTTGCAGTGGTAATTTTGCAGATCTAGGGATGAAAGAAATATACCCAATAGCAGTTTTAGAGTAGATTTCAAAATAAGAGTAACAAAAAATTATAGAAATTCAGGCTTGCGGGCAAGTATCTGTGCATGAGATGGATAGGGAAGATTGCTGAGAGAAGAAATATAACCAAATGTACATCTCAGAATTTGTGAAAAAAGCAGTAAAGAGAACCTGAGGTATTTGTGGCAAAGAATTTTGGAATACACTTTTGGGGAACGGCAGGATAATCAAAAGGAAGAAGTTGCAGGACAAGGTAATAAAAGTGCATTTGGGGTAGTAGATAATCCAGGAAATGTGTGAAACATTAGAAAGTGTAAAATAGTTCAGGGACTGAAAAATTTCCATACTGTTACCATCATTGTCATCCTCCTTATAGGTAATGTCACTGTCACACTAGTACCTTATTTCAGAGTTACTTCAAATTTCTTGAATTTCATTAAGCGTTTGGCTTATATCTGAACCATATATACTTCTATAACATGAACATTGTCACGATATCACGGAACTTTTGGGAAGGAATGTCTGTTAAATCTAAACATCTGTTAAGGTTGTCTCTTTTTATCCTTTCTTTTTGGAAGTTGACAACAAGCATTTATGAAACCAGCTTTTGACATTGTAATTAGGTTCATCTACCTTGCTGCTGGTCTTCCCTCCTCCTCCTCCCTCCACCTTTCTCAGGTTTAGAGTCTCTTCCAGAGAGCTAAGTCTTCACCTAATGTGTAGGATAATTTGAGCCCATGTATTTGTGCCTCAAGACACGAGACTGATTTGTTCAATAAATCATTTATTTTCTTGGCTGTCCATGGGTTCTCAGGAGTCTTCAATACCAAATACATCAATACTCTTCTGCTTCATCACACTGTATTCTGCTTCTTCAAAATTCTGTTTTTATTTCCATACAGTGTGTCAGAGTGTTTGCAGCGTGACTGTTATTATCAGACAACCCAGGAGCAAAACATAGCACACAGAGACTTAGACATTTAACAGTGGTTTATATACAACAGTTATATAGAGAAATATACGTGGTAGGCAAATTAACTTACAAGCAAACTTTCCTCTTCTCTACACGGAGAACTCTGCAATGAATACTGGACACAAGGAGAGAGAAACACGGCCTCTAATGGCTGCCTTATATAAACACCTCTTAAAGGGATGAACCCATCCCCAGTCTTAAAGGGAATTACCCATGCTATGCTGAACCACATTCATTTCATCAGCCTAACATTGCATCAGACATACAGCATCTGGCAGCTATTACTGCTGCTGGTCAGTTCTTAAATCTTAATACCTCAACAGTGTCATGGGGAATACCATAGCTAGCACTCTTAATCCTTGTGGGAACAATATATCACATCACAGCATCTGTATAATCTTTCCCAAAGCTTTCATGGCTGCTTTACTGAGTGCTAGTTGGTGGTGCATTTTTTATTGCTCTTCCTTTACTGTTGGTGGATGATTCTAAAAGGAAGAAGTGATATACCACTGTGTTATATTTATAATCAGTTCTATGGGTGGTTGTTGTATCAATTGTCATTCATTTGGTGTTTGTCTTTAATTTTAGTTCCATTTTTTATGTTCCTTGACTTTCATTACTAGAGTTTGCACCTGCTTTGCATTTTCAGGTATCTGAATAGTGTCATCAACATAGCACAGGTTATTAATGTTTCTTACTCCAATTTTAAAACTGTGCTGATCCTCTTCCAATCTAACATTTCCTAATTCAGAATATAAATTGAAGAGGCAAGATCTTGGCTTACATCTTTGTCAACCTGGAGCCAGTCTGTTTCATCATGTTGTGTCTACACAGAGGCTTCCTGGCTTGCATATATCTCATACCCCATGAGAACAATGAAATATCCTGGGATTCCTAATTTAGTAAGCATATTTCAAATCTTGATGCGATTGACACAATTAAACATTTTTCTATAATCAATGAAGTACATATAAACTTCTTTTTAAATATATTCCTTGGCTTTCTTAATTATCCAGTGCACATCAGCAACAATGTTTTATGTTCCTCAGCCTTTTTTAATGCCACCTTGAACAACTGGAACCTCTTTTTCTATATAGGACTCTAATCTACATTAAACATGTTAGCTTGTAAAATTAAGGATATATTACAGAAGTTGGCTTTTTCGGTATTGGAATGTAGATTGACCTCTTCCAATCTTTTGGCCACTGTGTCATTCTCCAGATTTTTTTTCTGCTTCTTGCCATATTTATGTGGATATTCTATCAGTTCCTATAGCCTTCCAAGTTGGTAAGGATCACACTGCTTATCTAATACAACCTTCCTACTAGTGCGGTATCGGCAACCCGCGGCTCTGGAGCAGCATGTGGCTCTTTGGGCCCTCTGCTGTGGCTCCCTGTTGGGTGACCCCACCACTGGCTGGCCTCATCCTTCACCCTCCCCTTCCAGTTATTCCTCACCTGGCCTGAGAAAGTAAAACAAAAAAAAACAGAAATGAGAAGGAGGGAGGGAGGGAAGAAGAGAGAAACCCATTTCCCAAAGAAAACACCGGGAGCTACAAAACCTGGGTAGGTGTGGTGGGGGTGTATGTCATGTGACTGGGTGGGAGTGATGTTGAATTGGCCATGCCTACCCAGGTTTTGAGGCCTCCGTTGTTTTCTTTTCTGTGGGAAACAAATCAAAATGGCTCTATGAGTGTTTAAGGTTGCAGGCAATATTCAAAGATATTTTGTATGTTGACATCTCTGCTGTACAATATTTCAGTAAACTCCTTCCATATTTATTTTATTTGCTTTGAATCAGTTACTGTCTATCTATTGGTATCCTTTCACATACCAATTCAACATTGGAATGTATTTTTTTGTTCAGATATCCTTTGGAAGACTTTCCTTGCTTTTCCATGTCTGTTTCCATCTTCAAAGGCTTACAGATGTTATTGTAATAGTGCTTCTTGTCTTTTCTAACAGCTCTCTGAAAATCATTGTTAAGTTCCTTTCTGAGATCTTTGTCTTTCTTGGCTTTGGCCTCTTCTCTCTTCTTGGCAATTTTCACGGTTTGTTCTGACATCCAGTTTGCTTTCTTCTGTTTCTTCATTTTTGGCAATCCCTTTTCTCATTTTACCCTTAACAGCTTCTTTGAGTTCACTCCACAGTTCCCTATCAATGAAGTTCAGGATTGCAAAGTAATTGCTAATTTTCTCTCTGAAAATTGTGGGTAAATGATCAAGATCTTATTTGTTTGTTTGTTTGTTTGTTTGTTTATTATGGAAACTCACTGGCTTTCTTCTTTTTCTTTAGCTTAATTCCTTTACTTAACTTTCCCAGATAACTGTCAATAACTATTTCAACAAACATTTTGCCTGCTGTACCTGAAGTGTGCTAAACTGAGGAGTTATTATATCTAGAAGGAAATGGAAGTTGGAAGGATGGCTTTCTTTAAGAACATCTAAATCTTTCCATATTTTTTATTGTTATTAGCATAAGATTTCTGCTTTCTGAAGTGGATAGTTTATAAAGTGAAAGGAAATCTATTATTATTATAGTACTAGGATGAGGGTAGAAGTATGGATTTGAAGATAGATAGATAGATAGATAGATAGATAGATAGATAGATAGATAGATATAGATATAGATACACATACATATATATGTATATACGTATATATGTATATACGTATATATGTATATACATGTGTGTATCTATACATATACATATACATATACATATACATACACACACATACACACACACACACACACACACATATATATGTTTTTGTAGATTTTCACGGGTAAAGGTATGTAGGTCTTGGTGTATTAGGGTCTTGTCC
>CM019149.1:128334661-128355462 GCA_009733165.1 Naja naja | reverse complement strand
ATGCAGATGATACCCAGCTTTATATCTCCACCCCAGACCAGATCAGTGATGCTCTCTCGGTGATGTCGGTGCCTGGAGGCGGTGCAGGCCTGGATGGGGAGTAACAGGCTCAGCTCAATCGGCCAAGACTGAGTGTGTTCTTACCAGCATCTCGGTTTCCAGTGGATGTGCCATCTTTGGTCATGGGGGGAGGTGTTACTCCCGTGGATAGGGCGAGGAATCTGGGCGTCCTCCTGGATGCACAGCTCAATCTGGAGGAGCAAGTGGGAGCTGTGGCCAGGGGGCTTTTGCCCAGGTTCGGCTGGTTCGCCAGCTCCGCCCACCTGAACCGAGATGCCCTTCAGACAGTCACTCATGCTTCGTCACTTCCAGAATCGACTACTGCAATGCTCTACATGGGTCTACCTTGGGATTACTGGAGTTGCAGCTGGTGCAGAATGCGGCTGCGCGGGTTGTGATGGGGGTATCCCGATACTCCCATGTTTCACCCCTCCTCTGCGACTTGCATTGGTTGCTGGTTGCCTTCCGGGTTTCCTTCAAGGTGTTAGTAACAACTTATAAAGCCCTAAATGGCTTGGGTCCAGGGTACTTGCAGGAACACCTCCTGCCAGCATCACACTCTGATCGCTCCATGCGCTCCCACAGGAGGGGCCTCCTAGGAATACCGTCGGTTAGGCATTGTCGGCTGGCGGTCCCCAGGGCCAGGGCCTTTTCTGTGGGAGCGCCCGCCCTATGGAATCAGCTCCCCGCAGATCTTCATTTGGCCCCTGATCTCCACTCCTTTCGTCGAGACCTGAAGCCTTGGCTGTTTCAGCAGGCTGGCCTGGATTGACCCGGGGGTGGGTTGTTTTAATTGTATTGTTACTATTGCAATTTTAATTGTTTTTAATTCATTTTTAGTAATTTATAGACTTGTAATATTTTTTTATTGTAAATGTATTCTTTTTATATGTTCGCCGCCCTGAGTCCTTAGGGAGAAGGGCAGCATACAAGTCTAAATAAATAAATAAAGGTGAGAAACATTTCCTCCCTCCAATCCTTTACCAAATCAAATTGTCCAGAGTCTAGCACTCAAGAGGAATTAACTCAACAAGAATGAAAAAGTATATGGTTTCCTGCCTAAGCAGAGGGTTGGGCTAGAAGACCTCCAAGGTCCCTTCAAAGTGTGCTATTCTATTCTATTCTATTCTATGCTATTTGATTCGATTCGATTCGATTCGATTAAATTCCACTCCATTCCACTCCATTCCATTCCATTCCATTCTATTCTATTCTATACTATACTATACTATTCTATACTATTCTATATTAATCTAATCTAATTTATGCGCCCACAGAGCCCTCTCTGTGGGCACATGAGCCATTCGCCCTAGCTCAGCTCTGCCATGCAAGTGCACATACTTCCCACTGGCCAAGTGGTCTTTGGGTGTCTGCTACGCATGTGTACGGTGCATGGGGCACATGCATTGGGATGCACGTGCATGTGTGGAGACACACGCACATTGCATTTGGGGGATGCATGCACACACTTTGGGCACTTGGTGCCAAAAAGGTTAGCCATCACTCTCATATAGCATTGGCCATGGTCTCAGCTCATGTTGTTTAGCCCTTCACCTTCAGCCACTGTTGGTATTGTACTATTAGATTACCTATGTAGGAAACAAAAAATATGACCACAGCATGAAGAAGTCAGTAACAAGCTATTTTTCAGATTAATGCACAAGGGAATTTTGACTAGATCTTCTTTGTAACCATAAAGACTGATAGTCGTCCACACTTTGAAAGATAGAAGACATTTAACAGGGGCCTCCCATAGATTGCTCAATATATCATGATCTGGAATTAAGCATTCTGGAGTATCTAACTCATTGGGAAAGATTTCCTCATCTACATCAGACATACTAAGAAAGAAGTATAATTTCCAGCAGGTTCTGACAAGTTCTGGAGAACACGTAGCAGAAATTTTGTGTAGTTCGGAAAACAAAAGTTGAGGGATCCAAACTTATCTTTAATACTGAACACTTCAACAAGAGAATAATTAGGGAAGCCATTGAAATAGAGAAACACCCCCATAACATGAATAAACGGGGTGATATTTCCCACCTACCAGACATCTGGAAACTAGCCCTAATCAACAAACAAGTCCCAGCCATGAAAACCAACACCGGACCCAAAATAACACATGATGCCACCACCAATCTCCTTCACCAGACTCAAACCCAAGCCCACGCCACAGATGAAAGGCAACCACCATCCAGAAACCAGACCATGGCTGCAACACCAGCTGCTACACCCCCTCCGACCCCAAACTAAGCAAACTGACACACGCTACAAACACATAGCCAGACCTCAAACTCGGAGCCAAACCAAGGCCGAATGTCACATCACAGCCTTCCACCCAGGATACTACATCACAGAACTCAGGAGATTACAACACAAAACATCAGGAGGTTGCAACACAGACAACGACCCAGGAGATTACAGCACCACACCCAGGACGTCACAACAATAGAACTCAGAAGGTCATCACACAGCCCATTACCCAGGTCGTTACAACACAAAAGGCTGAGAGACACACAGCCAGCACCTCAGCCACACAGGGTCTCAGGAAAAAGCCATCCAATCTGCATACATCAACTCCACAAACCAATCAAAAAGTAACAACACATCCAACTCTAGAGTTTAAAAGGGAAAAACAGCCACGATCACACACTTCTCCCAGGAGAACAGCTGAAGACACCAGCCTGAAGATGACGGATGAGATTTCGTCAAGCGTTGCCAAGGTATTCTCAATCTTACACGGACAAGACCCAGATACACCAAGACCTACATACCTTTACCCATGAAAATCTAGAAAACAAATATCCTACCTCTACGGGAGGAAACCTTCCAGCTGACCGGATCTATGAGAAACTCGAAGTCGAAGAGCCACCATCTTATGTGACCTCACATTCCTACGCAATTGCCGAGACAAAAGCGTGATCCCCACATGCTTCCAACTCAAATTCCACACTAAAACCTCAGCCACTGAAAGGATCCTGAAAAGAACTGCATTAGCTCTAATCAGAAACGAACTCCACAGGAAAAGATTCCTACTAGACCAAACCAACAGGGACCTACTCACCCTCCACCTCAAACTCAGTAACAAAATCCATCCAGCACTCTGGGACAAATCCAAACAACTAGCCCTCTGGAGAGCCGAAACAGAAACCTTTCACAAGACAGACACACACACCAACAAACTCCACAGACTAGAGATGAAAGCCCAAACCCCCACAACAATGCATGAAACAAACAGTACACAACATATCAGACAGAACCCTCACCATGGCAGAAACCAATGTCCTTTCCAAAGGATTCAACTTTGCTGTAAGCCCCCAAACGCATCCCCACTGAAAACATCATATGTGGAGTTGAAGCTAGCCTAGCCAAAATTAACCCAGACACAGCCAATAAAATCAGACTTGAAGTCACCAACGTCCTCTGCTCCAGCAGTCCACCCAGAAGCAACTTACACAAAGAAGAACAAAAAGCACTCAGCAACTTGAGGAAAGACAACAACATAATCATCCTCCCAGCAGACAAAGGCAACGCCACAGTCGTGATGAACACATCTGACTACCAATCCAAACTATCCAACCTACTCCAAGACCCGCTTACAAACCTCTAAACACAGACCCCACCACCTATCTAGAGAAAACCACCAAATCCAAAATAAAAGCCTCGCCCATCAGTGAAGAGATCCAACAAAGAATCATCCCCAGAGAAAAATCATCTAGATGCCCTAAGCTCTATGGCCTCCCCAAGATACACAAAGAAGGAACACCACTCAGACCCATAGTCAGCTCCATAGGCTCACCTCTACAGAACCTTGCCAAATTTCTCGCCAAACAACTCCAGCCCTACACAGAATCCATCACCTCACATACAAAATTCTTTCCACTTCATAGAAACAATAAAGAAACAAAACCTACAACCCAGTGACCTACTTGTGAGCTTGATGTCATATCCCTCTTCACTCAAGTACCTATTAAAGAAGCCTTGACAGCTATCCAAAACAAATACAACCCCTAAGCACATCCTAGATCTGACCAACCATTGCCTTTCCAACACGTACTTCATCCACAATGGACAAAGATATAAACAGATAGAAGGAGCACCTATGGGATCACCCCTCTCACCGTCATAGCTAACCTATACATGGAACATTTTGAAACCAATGCTCTAGACAAATCCGAATACAAACCCAAACTCTGGCTTAGATATGTAGATGACACTTTCGTAATTTGGCCACGGGAAAGAAAAACTGGACAACTTCCTCACACATCTCAACAGCCTACACCCCAAAATACAATTTACCATGGAAACAGAAACCAACAATCAACTTCCGTTCCTGGACGTCCTAATTTACAAAAACCCAGGCTCCCTAGGACACACCATCTACCAGAAAAAGACACACACTAACCGCTACTTAAATGCACAATCCCATCACCACCCTGCACAGATCAACTCCGTAGCCAAGACCCTCATCTCCAGAACCAAGCGCCTAGCTGACAAAGACCACTTGAGAACAGAATTACACACCCTCACTAACGTATTAATGTCCAATGGATTCCAAAGAAGCACAATCACCAACCTAATCCGAAGGAGACTCCCCAAAACCAAGACACAGAACAGGACAATGGCATCGCCCTCCTCCCTTACATCAAAGGCACCACAGATAAAATCAGCAAAATTCTCCACAAACACAATATCAGGACAGCCTTTGGCACTGATCAAAAATAGCCAACATCTTAAGAAACCCCAAAGACAAGATCCAGCTAGAAAACCAAGGAGTTTATAAAATACCATGCAAAATTTGCCCAGCCACATACATTGGACAAACCAACAGGAGAATAAATGCATGCAGAACACAAGAGCAGTCAGAAAAGAAGAAAAACTTCCTCCCTTTTCCAGCACCTTAAAGCCACAGGACATGAAATTGATTTTGAGGGATCCAAACTTATCTCCAATACTGAACACTTCAACAAGAGAATAATTAGGAAGCCATCGAAATAGAAAACACCCCATAACATGAATAAGCGGGATGATACTTCCGCCTACCAGACATCTGGAAACTAGCCCTAATCAACAAACGAGTCCCAGCCACAAAACCAACACGGACCCAAAATAACACATGATGCCACCACCAATCTCCTTCACCAGACTCAAACCCAAGCCCACGCCACAGATGAAAGGCAACCACCATCCAGAAACCAGACCATGGCTGCAACACCAGCTGCTACACCCCCTCCAACCCCAAACTAAGCAAACTGACACACGCTATAAACACATAGCCAGACCTCAAACTCGGAGCCAAACCAAGGCCCAGAATGCCACATCACAGCCTTCCACCCAGGATACTACATCACAGAACTCAGGAGATCACAACACAAAACATCAGGAGGTTGCAGCACAGACAACGACCCAGGAGATTACAGCACCACACCCAGGACATCACAACAATAGAACTCAGAAGGTCATCACACAGCCCATTACCCAGGTCGTTACAACACAAAGGCTGAGAGACACACAGCCAGCACCTCAGCCACACAGGGTCTCAGGAAAAAGCCATCCAATCTGCATACATCAACTCCACAAACCAATCAAAAGTAACAACACATCCAACTCTAGAGTTTAAAAGGGAAAAACAGCCACGATCACACACTTCTCCCAGGAGAACGAAGCTGAAGACACCAGCCTGAAGATGACGGATGAGATTTCGTCGAAGCGTTGCCAAGGTATTCTCAATCTTACGGGACAAGACCGAATACACCAAGACCTACATATATATATATATATATATATATATATATATATATATATATATATATAAAATATATAGAGTCTATTGTGGTTTCAGAAAATATACTTAGCAATCTATATTTCATTTACTTTCCACTTGAAAGCCATGATCAATAAGCATTTCCATATATACGAATAACACAAATTTTGTACTTTACAGTTTTCAAATGAAAAATTCAGTGATAGGCTGGGTATAGTAGCCACAACCCAGTGCAGAGCCAACTGTGCTGAAGCCCATTAATTTCAACTGCTCACAGATACAACTGAGTGCTGTATTTTGGTCCTTGTGTTTACTCTTAGTTACTGAATGAAAACCATGACATAGCTAAACACTGTTGTCTATTGTATAGTAAAAGGGTTTCTTTTTTTTTTTTTAAGATGGCTGCTGCACTTTTCCTGGCCTTTGAGAGCAGAAGAAGAAAAGATTATCTCCTAATTGACAAGATGATTTTGAAAAACTGCAGGGGAAAGAAGACCAATTTGAATTTAGTTTGGAATAATTACATGGAGGCATTTGATTCCGTGCCACATGACTGGATAAATAAGTGCCTAGAAGTAATAGGAGTCAATAAAAACATCAGAAGCTTTGTAGAAAGATCAGTGGAACAATGGAAGACCAGTTGCTGGTCAATAGTGATACACTAAGAGAGATTAATATCAGTTTCAAGGAAACTCACTATCATCATTAGTATTTACCTTTGTATTGATATCTCTTGATTTTGAACATATTTCTTGAACAAGTTGGGTCATGGCTATCAAACATCAAAAACATCTGCCAGTCTATCTCATCTCCTTTATATGGACAACTGGAAGCTGTATAGAACAACACTGTCTGAAATAGAATTGTTGCTGAACATTGTCCTTATACACAGCCAGAATATCACAATGGAGTTTGGATTGGACAAATGTGCCACTTTTATCATTAACAGGGGAAAATTAGTGAAAATTAAGGAATCAAGATGCCTTATAGAAATAACATCAGAAGTCAAGCAAACAGAAAGCAAGAAAGCAATGAACAAATCACAAGAGTGAAGAAAATTTTGAAGTCCAAAGACAGTGGAGGAAATGCCATCAAGGCAATTAACACTTGGGCAATTCCAGTCATTAGATACTCAATTGGCATACTAGATTGAACTCGAGCAGAACCAAAAGCCCTACTTCTAGGAAGACTTAAAATATAATGTTAGTAAATCATGCCCTTCATCCACACAATGATGTTGACAGACTCTACCAAGTAGTTTAGGTAGGCATGGAACGTTGCAAATTCACCAGACACTTGAAGAAGAAAAAATGGCATTGGAAGGATAGTGAAGGAAGATGAATTGAAGCTAGTACACCATTGAGGCTTACTGAGTAATGGACAGACCACACTGGCCTACAAGAAAGACCAAATGAAGCAAAGAGACATGACAAGGCAAAGTATTACATGACCAGTACATAAAAATTAGCAGGCCAAGTGGATAAAAAGAAGGCATGGCATTGGTAAAAGAAGAAAAGTTGAAGAAACAGGCTAATTTTGGTTGCACAAGATGAACCCTTCAGAACAAATGCATACAAAACAAAAATTGAGAAGATAGCAACAAGCAGTAAATGGTGTCTCTGCAAATAAGCTGAAGAAACAGTAGAGCACCTAGTTAGCTGATGAAAGAAGATTGCGCAGATTAACTACAAACAATCCTATGACAAAGAGGCAACAAAGTACATTGGAATATCTGCCAGAAATACCAATTGCCTTCAAGCAAGAACTGGTGGGATCACAAAATAAGAAAAGTAATAGAAAATGAAGAAGCTAAATAGCTCTTGGATTTTAAAATTCATATAAAAAGCATCTTGGATGCAATCCCAAGGTATCTGTAGCACCTCTTGAACATCACTGGCATTGATAAAATCACTATCAGTCATTTGCAAGATGTAGCTTCACTTGGAGCAGCTTACATTCTGTTACTACAGTTTTAATACCATCAAACAACAAATCTGCCTATGCCAGGTTCTTGGGAAGGACTTGATAGAAGGACTTGATTAATTGATAAAACTGCCAAATCCAGTCTAAACATGTCGCTGACTGTGTAGCCACCATGATAATAATAATTTCAAGCAGCCATCATTCCTACAAAGTATAATTTCTAAGAGTATATAATTCCTAGAAATAAATATTTATTACATAAATTCTTATGCCATTTATCTCCCCTATAAGGTGACTCTCTGATCGGCAAGAAGAAAAACAAGAAGGGAAATGGAAGGAACACAAGAATGGAAATGGAAAGAATAAAAATGAAAACAAATTGGAGTGCCAGCAACCTCTGGGGCTCATCATATGAACAGGCTGAGGGCCCAGTGTCGCTCCAAAAATTGTCCATCCTATTTTGATAATTGCCATGTCAAAGACTTCCTCCTTTCCATGTGGAAGTGCCACGATAGTTGGACAATTCAGCTGTCAAGGTGAGAGATCTGCTGTGTCAAAACATGTTTATGATGTACACTTGATAAAACTACAATCTTTCTGCCCAATATATAGCAGTAGTTATAAGAGCCCCCACTAGTAACACATTCTAAGTCCCATGGAGTAGAAATAATTTGAACTAATTAAATCCTTAATCCAATTATTTGTCATTAAGTCACTGCAGTATTAAACATACTATTTAGTTTTAATTGATGAAAAAATGGATATGAATATATTTCCTGATTCTTCTTTCATCCCTCTTTCCTTCGAGAACATGGGTATTAGATTGTAAGTCTATTAGCCACCTTTTAAAAAATATATGTATATTTTAAAAAAGTATGCACAATATTTTCTAAGCGCACGTTATGGAAATAGGTAGTGATGAACCCTCAACCTGTTCTTATGATGATCCCAGAGGTTGCTACTGTCTTCTAAAAATTCATGAGAAAAACAAATATATCAAATTAGCTCAACATGAAATTATGTTGAAAACACACACACCCATTCACATCCTACATGTTTCATACATTTCCTGGATATATGTCACAACACAGATACATAAAAGCAAGATTTGGCTGGTTAACAACACTTACAGAAAAGAGGTTGAATATATGCCAGCTGCTTATATCACCTGATCCCCTGTTATGTAATTTCAGACTATGCATTCTTAGGAGATGGAAAGAAAGAGTTAATCTCCTAAAGTACACAGTCATTCAGGAACATTCAGGTGTGACTGGTTTTTTTTCTTCATTTCTTCCTAAGGTGCAGTTACACAGCAAGCACCTTAGAAAGCTAGAGCTATTGTTAGTATTGCAGGGTGGTTCTGTTCAGGAAATAGTAGACAAGTAATGGCTGCCTCCGATTCAAGTTGTCCTGAAGAGCTATTTGAAGTCCTGGCAGCTCAGGATCCTGTAGTAAATGGATCATCAATCTGGGAAGAAAAATGTGGGAGTGGAGAATTGAATAATGAAGGAACTCCTCTTATGGAACTTGAAAGCAAAGATCCATGTCACAGTGAACCAAGCCGAGGAGACCACCTATCTGAAAATGAATCATCAAAGGATCACTCACCCAGTATCTTGACAGAAAGTCACCCAGAAGAGAAGCAGAAGAATGAAGAAGTGCTTTGTGATTTCTGCCTAGCAGAGAAGGTGCAGGCAGTAAAATCCTGCTTGACCTGCATGGTAAATTACTGCCAGGATCACTTGAGGCCTCACCTGGAGAATGTCAAACTAAAGAGCCATAATCTTATGGATCCACTAAAGGACATTGACATACAGAGCTGCAAGACCCACAAAAGGCATCTCAGCTGGTTCTGCCACAGTGACCTAATCTGTATCTGTGAGGAGTGTCTTTCTGATGGACATCAAAACCACCAAGCTGTAATCTGTCGCCAGGAGAAAAAAGAGGTAATGATTGCATATAAGTTTATTGTTAATATGATGTGTAAGAGAATTGACACAGCCCGTTCAGTGCTTGGAAATAAGAGGTCAGAGATTTCTTACTTTCACACCTAGCCTTTTGTAAGGTCATTTGCATGAACATTAGGGACTAGGTCACAATGGGTTTTCCTGTTGTTTCTTGGGTTGTGGCTTAGCAGAACACATGAATCTAAGTACTGATTTATACATTTTATGCAGCTTTATGTATATATCCTACCTCTGTGGCTTATTCCATTATCATGCACTTAGACTTGTTCCTAAATGAACATAAGAGAAATGTGTTATACTGGGATTTCATGAATTTGCAAGTGGGTTATTATGAAATAAAAGCTTCCTAGTGAAAGAGGAATGGGGGTTTTCAGTAGGGAGAAATCCTGATGAGCAAAAGGACTTTCTACTTTCTATGAGAAACTGACTATCATGTCAAGCATGACATCTGGTATATTCAGACTACTTATGAAACACCTGAATTTTGCTTACTTCCTATTGACTAAGGCAATTGGCATTTGACTGATTCTCAGGCACAGTGGAGGAATTCAACTATTTTATGATACTTCTTGGGATTAATACCAAAGGTTACAGCCAATTTTATTTCCCGTTGGAGAACACTAGAATTATATCCACATGTGGTGGTTCTTGCCCCATCACTATAAATTCTTCTTTTGTACAGAGAAGCTAAAATGTCCTCAAAATTGAGCACAACTCTTGGTGACTTCACAATTGTGCAATTTTCCTGGCAATTATATGGGAATGGTTTGTCATAGCTGTTCACATGGTTCATTTTTCCTACCTGAGTTTCCTGGTCCTGCTTAGTTTCCAAACTTAGAGAAGTTCAGCTCATTTTGAAAGGCCATTCAATACATGTTTTTCCCCCTCATCTGGCTATACATTTCAACTGAGTGCATGTTTTTCTTAATAAACCTTTGCATCTCTGCATCATTGCAAAACCAAACAGAGAACACATTTCTTCACTGTCTTCCCAATATGGAGTTTCAAATAACTTTTCTCTGTGGTGTATTTTTTCTATGTTTGTCTGAACTTGAATTCAGTTTTGAACAAACAAGCAGGTAGCATGTCTCCTTCTCCTATAGGGTGTTCCTTTTCATAGCCCAGTTTCCATAGTGAAACATTTCATGCCTGAAGCATAAATAATATGAAAACAGTTCCAAATGGTTATGAATCATATCTTAGATGGAGAAATCAGGCATTTATAGCTGTCATAAATAAATACCTTTTGTTGGTATAAACTTTTTACTACTTTTTCTGTTAATCTTCCTGTTCTGCAGGATAAAATTAGCAGTACCAGTTATTTCATACTAAACAGAGTTGCGTGATATTCACTGTTGTTCCTCTACTTTATGCCTTAATCACTCTTCTTTGCTGTCTTTTACCTCAAGGGAGTAAAACCTGTCAGGAAATTGGAATCCCTTTTCACAATATCTCAATCCTGTTTGGGACAGAACTTTGTTTTATTTTGATTATACTTATTTAAAAGTGTAGTCTGTTCCAAATGTAAAAAATTAAGAGAGCTAAAATGTAGCTTCATTGCATTGTGTTGGTTATAGGATGCTACAGAATAATGATCAGTAGGACCTTCAACCTACTATTCTTCTTAGGAGTGTCTTTTGTGCAACTGGAAAGGAGCAGTTACTCATACTTAACATATTAAGCTGAGTAGATCACAGTGAAATCAACTGGAAGAAAAAAAATGGGAGGAATAGACATGAAGAGACTGCAAAGTATTAGAGAAAATATAGACATTACCTTCTAAATAAATGAACAATCAACCAATTTATTTTTTAACTAGCTTGCAATAATGGTAGAAGATATGTCTGGTGACATTCTCCAGATATTTTTTTTAAGTTGAATTTTGGGGAGTTTAAGAGGTTGGGTGTCTTAAGCTTTTAAAGGATTTAAAACAATTTTGTTCACCCATCAACTGTTTGAATGGGAAAATTCCTGTAATAACATTTATTAATACAGGATTTTGAGATGGCAATACCTTCATTTATATATTTTTCTCAAACACTGGTCTGGAAATTGTGTATCATAAATGCGATACTGAGAGCAATGAGATCAATGTCTTTTCTTTTTTTATTATCATTCAACAAATAAAATATTTTCTGTTGAAAAGTTATATGGAATCAAAATATGGGAAAGAGAAAACTGGAATCTTGCAAATGGGGTAATAATCAATGTATAAACACCTCCATTGATAATCTTCACACCTTATTGAAAATAGAAGAAGGCCAACTTGATCACCATAAAGGGGAGTGATTAAAATCCCATTTTTCTTTTCTTTGTAGGGTATGTTGATACTTTAGATTTTCCTTTGGTTATTGCTTCTGGAAATGTTTTAAAGCAGAATGATGGATCCTGGCCTGTTTATGGCATTTTAACTATATTACCTATTTGTGAAATGTGTATAGTTCCAAGTTCTAAGGGCAAATTATAGAATTTAGTTATTGTCAATGGATAGTTTTAGGACTGAAATGCAATCATTACTTCAGAGTTTTCTGTATGGTTTGGTCTGAGTATATTGCACAGAGAAATATCTTTTTTTAATTAGCTAAATATAAAATAACAAAAACAAAAGCATGCAAAATTATAAAAGGAGAAAAAAAAACCTGGAAAAGGACACAAGATGTAATATATTTTATTAATAAATAGAAACTGTGATTCATTACATTCATGGTTGATGTATGTTAATCAATTCTGCAAGCCACTAAATAGTTGGAGCCATATGTTTGTGTTTCCAGTGCCAAACAATACATCTTTTGATTATGTGTTCATTTTCTCTGTCCAAAAGTCACCTCCCGAGATAAATCTCAAGATTGAGTTAATACATGTAATTGCTTCTTACTGAAATGGAACAATATATTTAAATCAAGTATTGATTTACTGCATCGCCAGCAACATAAATCATTATGATTGTTCTGCAGTACTGTTTCTTATTTAAAAGAATATGATCTGAAAATCTGTTGAAATGTTGGATTTTTAAAAATGTCTCTTTTATTCATTTAAGTAAAATGTACAAGCAAAAAGGCAAAAAGAAAAAAGAATATACACACATATACTTAAAGGAATTGAGAAAAAAAATTAAAAGGCAAAAAAGAGAGAAAAGAATAAAGGGGGCATTCTGTGGTTTTGGTCCGCACATGGAAGGCCACCCACTGAAGGCCAATACCAAGAAGACTCCACGCAGGTTCTTTCTCAGGGTGAGCGACCCAGACCCAAGTCCGGGGGGCTCTTTTATTGGGTGAATATAGGCAGGGTTTAGCAAATACATGTTAATGCCATATAAGGTATTTTAGCTATATGTGTTACCACATTACATTTTCCTATGCAAGCTCTATCTTTGTGCAAGCAAGGTATAGAAATGTTACCGTTTGTGGTTTCGTGGTTAGAACTGGATATGTAGAAACAGACAGACAGTGCAGCTACATTCTCCGCTGCTAACTTCCTGTACATGGTCCGACTCTGATAAGAATCTACACATACAGGTCACACAAAGGTTATATGTCAAATACAGAAGTAACTAATGGATCCTTGTATGTGGTTCAGCTTTTACAGAAGCCTGCACACACAAGTTTTACTGGCTAATACAAAAGCAATTAATGATTTTATAGCAACATCTCCTCTGTTTTTGTTTTTTGGAAGGTAATCAGCACTGACCTATGCCTAAGGATCCTCATGAGACCATACACTCTCCAGCGCATGGTGTCAGAGCAGACCTGACGGCAGTTCAGTCAGGGCCTTCCTCATCAGAGGATAGGCAATCACAAGGAGGTTTCAACATGGGGGCAGTTAATTCATGCTGAAGCAGCTGGACAGAAGTGGAGGGTTAGGTAGGCCTCCAGGACATAACCATAGACACAATATTGGGGATACATTGGATACAGCAGCAGAGAAGCACAAAAATCAAGGGGGTTTTAGCAGGGAAGGGGGGCCAAATACATAAGATTCAATAGCAAAATAAGTGTGATCAACAAAACCAGAACATACATAACGTCCAAGTAATGGAGGCATGCTGAGAAAAGAGAGATAAGCCATACAACAGCCTCCAGGATTGAAACAGCAAGTCCACCTGGAATAAGTCACAGTGTAAGATGATCTAGGCAACCATCCATGGGGGCCTGACCAGTTCATGCTGCATACTGGGCTAGCAACGGGGCAGTGGATGGAGACAGTAGAGGGCTGAGAGGTCCAGATGGACAATGTCAACCAGGTGACTTCCTCGGTTCCTAGCTTGAAGGAGGCATGTGGAACAGGGTCGGCAAGCAGGACAGCAGAGGAGACCAGAAGGCACAGGAGCACAGGAAGCATCTCCGCCAAATGCTGTGGCTTGTGGCTCAAGGTTATTTCACAAGGTAGTGTCTGGTGTGTCTGGCAGGAACCCAAAGCACTTGGTCAGGTAGTTGGATGGCTGTGTAACCTCGACCCCAAGTAATGAGATCGGCAGGCCCTTTCCAAGTCAGGTCAGGTAAGCAACGATAGTACACCTGTGGTTTGGGTAAATCTGCAGAAGAGGGAGAGGAAAAATGGCACTCTGCAGTGGTAGTTAGCGGGTGGCCGGTTAAATTTAGGAAATTCAGAGTATATAGACAAAGATTTAAGGTATTTTGTATCGATGGGAGGCCAGGGGGATTTCCCCCCTGTTTCAAATATCGATTGAGTGCATGTTTAAGTGTCTGGTTAGCGCGCTCTGCCAAGGCCTGGCCTTGGCTGTTGTAAGGTATTCCAAATTTGTGGATAATATCCCATCGATTACAAAACTCTGACATGGCAGAGTGTACGCAGGAGCATTATCAGTTTTTAGCTCTTTTGGGCATCCCAACAATGCAAAGGTTTGAATACATGTGATTGATCACATGTTTAGAGGCTTCGCCTCTCTGAGGAGTGGCCATAATAAACCCTGAAAATGTATCAACGGAAACATGTAGATATTTCCAGGGGCAAAAGGAGCATATTGGGTAACATCCATTTGCCATATTTGGCAGGCCTGTGTGCCTCTGGGGTTGACTCTGATAGGAATAGCAATAGCCTGCTGACTACAAGTGGGGCATTGCTGCCGTATGGCCGCTGCCTCAGCAGCTGTAATACCAAATTGTTTAATGAGCTTTGTATTTTGGTGAAAGTATGAGTGGCTTTCCCAAGGTGTTACAGGTTGTAAAGGCAAGATCAAATGCGCGCCTGCATCGTCTGCCCTATTGTTACCTTCCTGGAGCACACCAGGAAAGGTTGGTGGCTCCTAATATGAGCAACAAAAATGGACAATTTCGTCTGCGATTAGGGACTGCAGAGTACAAAATAATGCCAATAAATCAGGTTCAATAGATGGTGATAGGTATGAGCCAAATATTGTTAAAACAATTTGAGAAACATACAAGCTATCGAGAATCAAATTAATTGGGACTTTAGAAAAAGCTGAAATGCCAAAATTGCAGCGCCAATTCAGCACGCCGCAGATTTTTGTGGTGGCGTTGTTTTTGTCTTAAAAGGATTAGAGAGGGGGTTTGGAGATAGCTTGCAGGTATGGTTTCAGGAGAAAGAAAAATAACACATCAGTATTGCAGTTACTAAACAGATAAATCAGTTTCAACAAAATGGAGACACAACAGATGAGAAAGGGAAAAACTGGATTCAAATGCTTCAGGAAAAGGATGAACAGGTAAAAGCATTTAAACACACAGTAAATGCAAGAATGAAACTTTTCTTGTAAATGAACTTAGAACATTCGTTAATAACCCTGGGTTTTTCTTAAAAGCACAGAGAGGAGAGAAAATTTAACTCTGTTCCTCATCCAGTCTAATTGGCCAGATCAGACCGGAAGAAGACAATCTCTCAGTGTTTTTAATTCTTAACAATTTAAAATTAATATCCAAAGGGATCAGAGACACTTAACAGTTGCAACAGTTACCTCTAGGACACACAAAGTCTTAGACACACACATGTGTGCACGCACACATACCCACACACAAAGACACAGAGGAAAACAAAACTTTTGAGGTTTACACACACACTGATCATTCCCACAATAAATCTCTCAGTTAAATTGGGGAAGGCATAGATCTTAAGGAACATCAATTTATGGTGAATCATTAGACATTCCATGACCACATGCCATGTGGTCAAAATTTGATAGGGGCTCTAGGGGCTGAATGGAGATATTCCCCAATTCAGTCCAAGTGGGGATTTTAGGCTTCCTTTTTCAGAATAAGACGGGCTTGTTTCCAAATGAAAGTTAACAGAGCAATCAAATTTTGGGTGGGGAGAGCCTTACCCCATTAGTCACCAATTTGCTGGACATTTCAGTTAGCTGTCTCAATTGCAGGTGCGCGACCTGCTGCTGAGAAAACTTTCCACCCATACTCACTGATCCAGTCGTATTCAGACGGATGAAGGAACCCTGTCGGTTTGAGACAGGATGAAGTGTGCACAGCCTCTCTCTGGGCGATGAGTAAGTGACGGTCTGGAGGGTTGATCTGGATCCGGCGTAGCCCACAGATCACACCCGTCCAAGACGAAGCTGCTTTTGCAGATCACGCCGGGTCACCAGATGCGGTTTTGGTCCGCACATGGAAGGCCTTCACCACTGAAGGCCAATACCAAGAAGACTCCACTCAGGTTCTTTCTCAGGGTGAGCGACCCAGACCCAAGTCCGGGGCTCTTTTATTGGGTGAGTATAGGCAGGGTTTAGCAAATACACGCAATGCCATATAAGGTATTTTAGCTATATGTGTTACCACATTACATTTTCCTATGCAAGCTCTATCTTTGTGCAAGCAAGGTATAGAAATGTTACCGTTTGTGGTTTCTGGTTAGAACTGGATATGTAGAAACAGACAGACAGTGCAGCTACATTCTCCGCTGCTAACTTCCTGTACATGGTCCGACTCTGATAAGAATCTACACATACAGGTCACACAAAGGTTATATGTCAAATACAGAAGTAACTAATGGATCCTTGTATGTGGTTCAGCTTACAGAAGCCTGCACACACAAGTTTTAATGGCTAATACAAAAGCAATTAATGATTTTATAGCAACAGCATTCTTGTGCTCATTCTCTGTTTCATCCCCTCCTTTAATCTTCTCCCAGACTCTAATTACTACTTGATATTTTTCATAGTTTACTTTGGACATTATTACTCATTTCTGTTTGGACCATTGGAATGTCTAATTGTGTTTCAAGTCCCAGCTTTAAGGCAAGAGTTTACAGAACTCACTTTCTAGTTTATGCCATTAATGTGTCTGGATAGAGATATCAGAAATACCAACGACTTTTATGATTTTGTGGTAACATCTATATGTGCTTACAGCACTTAAAAGTCATTTTTACTCTCTATTGAAGCAGCAAAGCTGTAATTTATATCAGGTTCTTCTTTAGCAGCCATAGAACATTTTGTAATTCAGCAAGTAGTGACGTATGCAGTTGCACAAAGAAAATGTACTATTAAAAACCATCAGCTATCAGACTTGCTTGCAAGTGATATGAATTGTTTTAATATAAAATTGGTTGTAGCAGCTTATCTTTCCACCTACTGTTGATGGTTTAGATTTAAGTCAACCATATATGTTACTTCCTGTTGTCTAATTGCTGGTTTGGATGACAATCCTTTGATTTTGATAAATGCTTCATGGTATACTAGGTGGTTCCACCCCAGGTGCCTCATGGACCGGAGGGGTTTCAGACGGCACTTGTTGTTTCCTGCCCCCATCCACAGCTCGGTCGAGGCCCGGTGGACGCTTTCTAGCAATGGGCCGCCTCAGGCTCTCACCATGTTGTTCTTTATGCCCCTGTCCCGATGCAGATCTCGGTTAGCTCCTTGGTTTTCCGTGGAGCGATGCAGATCTCGGTTAGCTCCTTGGTTTTCCGTGGAGCTCTGGGAGATTGAAGCCAGAGGAGGGGCCTAGAGAGCAGTTGGAGGTCCAGTCAATCTGAATCTGACCGATGCCAGTTAAGATCCTTTTTGAGGACTTATCTATGGCAAGGAGCTGCGATGTATGCTTCTCTGCTCTCATCAAACGCCTGCCATCCTGGCCGTTTAGGGTCACCTGTCCCTCCTTAATCAGGGTGAGGTAGGACCCTTTGCAGGGGCCGCAGAGGAGTTTAGTCAGCATCTGCTGGATAAGATTGCTCAGATCCGGGCCGCCTGGACTCCGACTGGCTAGAGTCTGATGAGGGAGTAACAACAGGTCTTGTGGATACTATCTGGGATGAGTTTGAGCCTGTGACTCCAGATGAAGTGGACAGGATCATGTGGAGGCCGAGTTCCACCACATGTTTGTTGGACCCATCTCTCTCCTGGCTGGTTTATGCCGCCCGGGAGGTTGCACATGGCTGGCTCCAGGCAGTGGTCAACGCTTCGTTAAGTGAGGGATCCTTCCCCGATGCCTTGAAGGAGGCAGTGGTGAGGCCCCTCCTTAAGAAGCCTGCCCTGGACCCAGCCATTTTGAATAACTTTCATCTTGTCTCCAACCTTCGCTTTGTGGCGAAGGTTGTTGAGAGCGTGGTGGCCCGACAGCTTCCAGGGGTTCTGCTGGATTACCTAGATCCATATCAATCGGATTTCAGGCCCGGATACAGCATGGAGACAGCATTGGTCACACTGGTGGATGATCTCTGGAGGGCTCGGGACAGGGTATTCCTTGGTCCTATTATTAGACTCAGCATTTGATACCATCGACCATGGTATCTACTGCATGCATCAGGGGTTGGGGTGGGAGGCAACAGACAGGTGGTTCTCCTACCTCCTCGGTCCTGCATTGGTGTTGGCAGGAGGGCAGAAGCCACCCAAAGGCCACTCGCTTGGGGTGCCCCAGGGTCAGTCCTCTCTCTCCTGTTCAACATCTATATGAAACCACTGAGTGAGATCATCCGGGTTTTGGGGTGAGGTATCATCAGTATGCTGATGATACCCAGCTTTATCTCCACCCCAAACCAACTCAGTGATGCTCTTGCCGTGATGTCCTGTTGCCTGGAGGCAGTCCGATCTGGATAAAAGGAACAGGTTCCAGCTCAACCTGGCCAAGACCCAGTGGCTGCCGCATCGGCATCTCAGATGATCCAAGATGTTCCATCATTAGGCATGGGGAGAGGTGTTGCCCCCATGGATAGGGTGCGTAACTTGGGTGTCGTCCTGGATGCACGGCTCAGGTGGAGGAACAGGTGAGAGCTGGGACCAAGGGGCATTTACCTAGGTTCGCTTTGGCGCCAGTGCGCCCTATCTGGACCAAGATGCCTTTGCGTGATGGTTACTCATGTACTCATTACCTCCTGAGTCGACTACTGCAATGCTCTCTATATGGGGCTGTCCTTGCAGACCACGCGGAGGCTTCAACTGGTGCAGAATGCAGCCGATACTCCCATATTACACCCCTCCTGAAGCATTAGTTGCCGCGGTTGCCCTCCGGTGAGATTCAAGGTGCTGGTAATTACCTATAAAGACCTACATGGCTTGCGGCTGGGGTACTTGCATTGACTGCCCATCGCCCTGTGGCCTCCCACAGGCAGGGCCTCCTTGGGGTGCCATTGGCTAGACAGTGTCAGCTGGAGACTCCCAGGGATAGGGCCTCTCTGTGGGAGCTCCCATCCTGTGGAACCAGTTGCCCTTGGGGCTGCGGTTGGCCCCTGACCTCCATTCCTTCTGTTTGACCTGAAGACGTGGTTTTTCCAACAGGCTGGCCTGGACTGAGGGGGTGGGTTTTAAAATATGTTCTTATGTCTAGTTTTTATGGGTTTTAGATAATTGTTTGGCTTGTGGTTTAATAATAATTTTAATAATTTTAATAATTTTTACTGTGTATTTTTATGATGTGAGCTGCCCTGAGTCCTTCGGAAGATAGGGGCATATAAGTCCAAACAATAAATAAATAAATATTGATCAAATAATATGGTTGCAATAATATGTTAATTAAATAAGATAATCCAGTAGCAAGGCTTGATCAGGGAGTATTATCAAATTGTAAGTTTTGATTGCATCAAATTAATTCTAATTGAATTCACTTATATTCCACCTCAATTCTACTGGATTCCAGACAGTTTATAAGGAAGTACAATCTCATTCAGAATGACTAAGATGGATAACTTTTCTTACAGACCAACCACACCCCAATCTTGTCTCCATCAAGGGTTTGTTTACCACTCATCCCTTTACCTAACTTGTCTGGCTCCATACAGAAGCAGTTTTCAGTCTGAATGTTCATGAACAAAAATGAACTCATTCACAAATTTCAACAGCTGTTATGTGACTTCTCTCGATGTGTAATACCTGGTTTATCTGTCAACAGTGTGAACTTCTTCATCATCAAGAAGAATATGATTGGAAATTGAAGTCAGCTGAAAATGCAATTGTTAAATTGGAGAAGAACTCAGAGTCTATAATGGTAAGAACTAAAACACAGCATCTCTGTTGATTAGAGTTCAGCTGTTGGCAATGATAGAAATGACTTGTGTGCTTTAAAAAGTCTTCCACATATTCATTGCTTGGCTAAATATATGCTTTCAGACAGGTGGTTTCTTAATAGACCCAGTTGCCCCACAAATAGGTTGGATGTGACTAGTTTGAAGCTTATAGTTGCTGAACCAGAGATTTAGGATAGCCACTCCTAGAATCTCCCAGGGAATATCCATTAGGGTTAGAGTGGTATAGGTGGTTTAGTCAAAATTCTGTCTGTATGGTGTGAGCAAATAAAGAAAAACTTTAGCTGGATTGTTCCAAGTCATTCTTGAGCTGGGCATGACACTATCCAAGGCATTCTTGGAAATTACAGTGCTTGCATTCAGGTTTAGGTGACAGCCTTGGATCAGACATCAGAGCTGTGGTCTTCAAAGACCTCTGTTGTCTTCCCTAGAAAATCTGATGAGGATGGGCCATTATTTGCATATTTCCTTATAGAAAACATATATTTAAGCACTACTCAGTTATTTCTTGAACACTGTAAAAGAAAACATAGGAATTTTTCAGTTACTATATTAGTGTTGAGAACACCAGGACCATGTGTGCAAAATATAGCTCTTGGAAGGTTGAGACTAGTCAATTCAAGGAGTTCCTTCATTTCATTTCCTTCATT
>CM019149.1:128279057-128333661 GCA_009733165.1 Naja naja | reverse complement strand
AAAGACCACTTGAGAACAGAATTACACACCCTCACTAACGTATTAATGTCCAATGGATTCCAAAGAAGCACAATCACCAACCTAATCCGAAAGGAGACTCCCCCAAAAACCAAGACACAGAACAGGACAATGGCATCGCCCTCTCCCTTACATCAAAGGCACCACAGATAAAATCAGCAAAATTCTCCACAAACACAATATCAGGACAGCCTTTGGCACTGATCAAAAATAGCCAACATCTTAAGAAACCCCAAAGACAAGATCCAGCTAGAAAACCAAGGAGTTTATAAAATACCATGCAAAATTTGCCCAGCCACATCATTGGACAAACCAACAGGGAGAATAAATGCACGCATCGCAGAACACAAGAGCGTCAGAAAAGAGAAAAAACTTCCTCCCTTTTCCAGCCCTTAAAGCCACAGGACATGAAATTGATTTTGAGGGATCCAAACTATCTCCAACTGAACACTTCAAAAGAGAATAATTAGGGAAGCCATCGAATAGAGAAACACCCCCAATAACATGAATAAACGGGATGATACTTCCCGCCTACCAGACATCTGGAACTAGCCTAATCAACAAACGAGTCCCAGCCACAAAAACCAACACCGGACCAAAATAACACATGATGCCACCACCAATCTCCTTCACCAGACTCAACCCAAGCCCACGCCACAGATGAAAGGCAACCACCATCCAGAAACCAGACCATGGCTGCAACACCAGCTGCTACACCCCCTCCAACCCCCAAACTAAGCAAACTGACCACACGCTATAAACACATAGCCAGACCTCAAACTCGGAGCCAAACCAAGGCCCAGAATGCCACATCACAGCCTTCCACCCAGGATACTACATCACAGAACTCAGGAGATCACAACACAAAACATCAGGAGGTTGCAGCACAGAAAGACCCAGGAGATTACAGCACCACACCCAGGACATCACAACAATAGAACTCAGAAGGTCATCACACAGCCCATTACCCAGGTCGTTACAACACAAAGGCTGAGAGACACACAGCCAGCACCTCAGCCACACAGGGTCTCAGGAAAAAGCCATCCAATCTGCATACATCAACTCCACAAAACCAATCAAAAAGTAACAACACATCCAACTCTAGAGTTTAAAAGGGAAAAAAAACAGCACGATCACACACTTCTCCCAGGAGAACGAAGCTGAAGACACCAGCCTGAGAGATGACGGATGAGATTTCGTTCGAAACGTTGCCAAGGTATTCTCAATCATACACGGGACAAGACCCGAATACACCAAGACCTACATACCTTTACCCGTGAAAATCTACGAAAACAAATCCTACCTCTCTACGGGAGGAAACCTTCAGCTGGACCGGATCTATGAGAAACTCGAAGTCGAAGAGCCACCATCTTATGTGACCTCACATTCCTACGCAATTGCCGAGACAAAGCGTGATCCCCACATGCTTCCAACTCAAATTCCACACTAAAACCTCAGCCACTGAAAGGATCCTGAAAAGAACTGCATTAGCTCTAATCAGAAACGAACTCCACAGGAAAAGATTCCTACTAGACCAAACCAACAGGGACCTACTCACCCTCCACCTCAAACTCAGTAACAAAATCCACCCAGCACTCTGGGACAAATCCAAACAACTAGCCCTCTGGAGAGCTGAAACAGAAACCTTTCACAAGACAGACACACACACCAACAAACTCCACAGACTAGAGAAACCCAGAAGCCCAACCCCCCCACAACAATGCATGAAACAAACAGTACACAACATATCAGACAGAACCCTCACCATGGCAGAAACCAATGTCCTTTCCAAAGGATTCAACTTTGCTGTCGCCCCCAAAGCATCCCCACTGAAAACATCATATGTGGAGTTGAAGCTAGCCTAGCCAAAATTAACCCAGACACAGCCAATAAAATCAGACTTGAAGTCACCAACGTCCTCTGCTCCAGCAGTCCACCCAGAAGCAACTTACACAAAGAAGAACAAAAGCACTCAGCAACTTGAGGAAGACAACAACATAATCATCCTCCCAGCAGACAAAGCAAGCCACAGTCGTGATGAACACATCTGACTACCAATCCAAACTATCCAACCTACTCCAAGACCCCGCTTACAAACCTCTAAACACAGACCCCACCACCTATCTAGAGAAAACCACCAAATCCAAAATAAAAGCCTCGCCCATCAGTGAAGAGATCCAACAAAGAATCATCCCCAGAGAAAAATCATCTAGATGCCCTAAGCTCTATGGCCTCCCCAAGATACACAAAGAAGGAACACCACTCAGACCCATAGTCAGCTCCATAGGCTCACCTCTACAGAACCTTGCCAAATTTCTCGCCAAACAACTCCAGCCCTACACAGAATCCATCACCCACAGTACAAAATTCTTTCCACTTCATAGAAACAATAAAGAAACAAAACCTACAACCCAGTGACCTACTTGTGAGATCGATGTCATATCCCTCTTCACTCAAGTACCTATTAAGAA
The DNA here is from genome assembly GCA_009733165.1 of Naja naja. Taxonomy (NCBI): domain Eukaryota; kingdom Metazoa; phylum Chordata; class Lepidosauria; order Squamata; family Elapidae; genus Naja; species Naja naja. Next base: position 128,331,172 of record CM019149.1, on the reverse strand, counting down.
GCCTTGACAGCTATCCAAAACAAATACAACCCCCTAAGCACATCCTAGATCTGACCAACCATTGCCTTTCCAACACGTACTTCATCCACAATGGACAAAGATATAAACAGATAGAAGGAGCACCTATGGGATCACCCCTCTCACCCGTCATAGCTAACCTATACATGGAACATTTTGAAACCAATGCTCTAGACAAATCCGAATACAAACCCAAACTCTGGCTTAGATATGTAGATGACACTTCGTAATTTGGCCACACGGGAAAGAAAAACTGGACAACTTCCTCACACATCTCAACAGCCTACACCCCAAAATACAATTTACCATGGAAACAGAAACCAACAATCAACTTCCGTTCCTGGACGTCCTAATTTACAAAAAACCAACGGCTCCCTAGGACACACCATCTACCAGAAAAAGACACACACTAACCGCTACTTAAATGCACAATCCCATCACCACCCTGCACAGATCAACTCCGTAGCCAAGACCCTCATCTCCAGAACCAAACGCCTAGCTGACAAAGACCACTTGAGAACAGAATTACACACCCTCACTAGTATTAATGTCCAATGGATTCCAAAGAAGCACAATCACCAACCTAATCCGAAGGGAGACCCCCCCCCAAAAACCAAGACACAGAACAGGACAATGGCATCGCCCTCCTCCCTTACATCAAAGGCACCACAGATAAAATCAGCAAAATTCTCCACAAACACAATATCAGGACAGCCTTTGGCACTGATCAAAAAATAGCCAACATCTTAAGAAACCAAAGACAAGATCCAGCTAGAAAACCAAGGAGTTTATAAAATACCATGCAAAATTTGCCCAGCCACATACATTGGACAAACCAACAGGAGAATAAATGCACGCATCGCAGAACACAAGAACGAGTCAGAAAGAAAAAAAAACTTCCTCCTTCCAGCACCTTAAAGCCACAGGACATGAAATTGATTTTGAGGGATCCAAACTTATCTCCAATACTGAACACTTCAACAAGAGAATAATTAGGAAGCCATCGAAATAGAGAAACACCCCATAACATGAATAAACGGGATGATACTTCCGCCTACCAGACATCTGGAAACTAGCCCTAATCAACAAACGAGTCCCAGCACACAAAAACCAACACGGACCCAAAATAACACATGATGCCACCACCAATCTCCTTCACCAGACTCAAACCCAAGCCCACGCCACAGGAGAAGGCAACCACCATCCAGAAACCAGACCATGGCTGCAACACCAGCTGCTACACCCCCTCCAACCCCAAACTAAGCAAACTGACACACGTATAAACACATAGCCAGACCTCAAACTCGGAGCCAAACCAAGGCCCAGAATGCCACATCACAGCCTTCCACCCAGGATACTACATCACAGAACTCAGGAGATCACAACACAAAACATCAGGAGGTTGCAGCACAGACAACGACCCAGGAGATTACAGCACCACACCCAGGACATCACAACAATAGAACTCAGAAGGTCATCACACAGCCCATTACCCAGGTCGTTACAACACAAAAGGCTGAGAGACACACAGCCAGCACCTCAGCCACACAGGGTCTCAGGAAAAAGCCATCCAATCTGCATACATCAACTCCACAAACCAATCAAAAAGTAACAACACATCCAACTCTAGAGTTTAAAAGGGAAAAAACAGCCACGATCACACACTTCTCCCAGGAGAACGAAGCTGAAGACACCAGCCTGAAGATGAGGATGAGATTTCGTCGAAACGTTGCCAAGGTATTCTCAATCATTACACGGGACAAGACCCGAATACACCAAGACCTACATATATATATATATATATATATATAATATATATATATATATATATATATATATAATATATAGAGTCTATTGTGGGTTTCAGAAAATTATACTTAGCAATCTGTATTTCAGTACTTTCCACTTGAAAGCCATGATCAATAAGCATTTCCACATACCTGAATACACAAATTTGTACATTTACAGTTTTCAAATGAAAAATTCTAGTGATAGGCTGGGTAAGTAGCCACAACCCAGTGCAGAGCAACTGTGCTGAAGCCATTAATTTCAACTGCTCAAAGATACAACTGAGTGCTGTATTTTGGTCCTTGTGTTTACTCTAGTTACTGAATGAAAAACCATGACATAGCTAAACACTGTTGTCTATTGTATAGTAAAAGGGTTCTTTTTTTGTTTTTTTAAGATGGTGCTGCACTTTTCCTGGCCTTTGAGAGCAGAAGAAGAAAAGATTATCTCCTAATTGACAAGATGATTTTGAAAAACTGCAGGGAAAGAAGACCAATTGAATTTAGTTTGGAATAATTACAGTGGAGGCATTTGATTCGTGCCACATGACTGGATAAATAAGTGCCTAGAAGTAATAGGAGTCAATAAAAACATCAGAAGCTTTGTAGAAAGATCAGTGGAACAATGGAAGACCAGTTGCTGGTCAATAGTGATACACTAAGGAGATTAATATCAGTTTCAAGGAAACTTCACTATCATCATTAGTATTTACCTTTGTATTGATATCTCTTGATTTTGAACATATTTCTTGAACAAGTTGGGTCATGGCTATCAAACATCAAAAACATCTGCCAGTCTATCTCATCTCCTTATATGGACAACTGGAAGCTGTATAGAACAACACTGTCTGAAATAGAATTGTTGCTGAACATTGTCCTTATACACAGCCAGAATATCACAATGGAGTTTGGATTGGACAAATGTGCCACTTTTATCATTAACAGGGGAAAATTAGTGAAAATTAAGGAATCAAGATGCCTTATAGAAATAACATCAAAAGTCAAGCAAACAGAAAGCAAGAAAACAATGAACAAATCACAAGAGTGAAGAAAATTTTGAAGTCCAAGACAGTGGAGGAAATGCCATCAAGGCAATTAACACTCGGGCAATTCCAGTCATTAGATACTCAATTGGCATACTAGATTGAACTCGAGCAGAACAAAAGCCCTACTTCTAGGAAGACTAAAATATAATGTTAGTAAACATGCCCTTCATCCACACAATGATGTTGACAGACTCTACCAAGTAGTTTAGGTAGGCATGGAACGTTGCAAATTCACCAGACACTTGAAGAAGAAAAAATGGCATTGGAAGGATAGTAAAGGAAGATGAATTGAAGCTAGTACACCATTGAGGCTTACTGAGTAATGGACAGACCACACTGGCCTACAAGAAAGACCAAATGAAACAAAGAGACATGACAAGGCAAAGTATTACATGACCAGTACATAAAAATTAGCAGGCCAAGAGGATAAAAAGAAGGCATGGCATTGGTAAAAGAAGAAAAGTTGAAGAAGAAACAGGCTAATTTTGGTTGCACAAGATGAACCCTTCAGAACAAATGCATACAAAACAAAAATTGAGAAGATAGCAACAAGCAGTAAATGGTGCCTCTGCAAATAAGCTGAAGAAACAGTAGAGCACCTAGTTAGCTGATGAAAGAAGATTGAGCGATTAACTACAAACAATCCTATGACAAAGAGGCAACAAAGTACATTGGAATATCTGCCAGAAATACCAATTGCCTTCAAGCAAGAACTGGTGGGATCACAAAATAAGAAAAGTAATAGAAAATGAAGAAGCTAAATAGCTCTTGGATTTTAAAATTCATATGAAAAGCATCTTGGATGCAATCCCAAGGTATCTGTAGCACCTCTTGAACATTACTGGCATTGATAAAATCACTATCAGTCATTTGCAAGATGTAGCTTTACTTGGAGCATCTTACATTCTGTTACTACAGTTTTAATACCATCAAACAACAAATCTGCCTATGCCAGGTTCTTGGGAAGGACTTGATAGAAGGACTTGATTAATTGATAAAACTGCCAAATCCAGTCTAAACATGTCACTGACTGTGTAGCCATCATGATAATAATAATTTCAAGCAGCCATCATTCCTACAAAGTATAATTTCTAAGAGTATATAATTCCTAGAAATAAATATTTATTACATAAATTCTTATGCCATTTATCTCCCCTATAAGGTGACTCTCTGATCGGCAAGAAGAAAAACAAGAAGGGAAATGGAAGGAACACAAGAATGGAAATGGAAAGAATAAAAATGAAAACAAATTGGAGTGCGAGCAACCTCTGGGGCTCATCATATGAACAGGCTGAGGGCCCAGTGTCGCTCCAAAATTGTCCATCCTATTTTGATAATTGCCATGTCAAAGACTTCCTCCTTTCCATGTGGAAGTGCCACGATAGTTGGACAATTCAGCTGTCAAGGTGAGAGATCTGCTGTGTCAAAACATGTTTATGATGTACACTTGATAAAACTACAATCTTTCTGCCCAATATATAACAGTAGTTATAAGAGCCCCACTAGTAACACATTCTAAGTCCCATGGGTAGAAATAATTTGAACTAATTAAATCCTTAATCCAATTATTTGTCATTAAGTCACTGCAGTATTAAACATACTATTTAGTTTTAATTGATGAAAAATGGATATGAATATATTTCCTGATTCTTCTTTCATCCCTCTTTCCTTCGAGAACATGGGTATTAGATTGTAAGTCTATTAGCCACCTTTTAAAAAATATATGTATATTTTAAAAAAGTATGCACAATATTTTCTAAGCGCACGTTATGGAAATAGGTAGTGATGAACCCTCAACCTGTTCTTATGATGATCCCAGAGGTTGCTACTGTCTTCTAAAAAATTCATGAGAAAAAACAAATATATCAAATTAGCTCAACATGAAATTATGTTGAAAACACACACACCCATTCACATCCTACATGTTTCATACATTTCCTGGATATATGTCACAACACAGATACATAAAAGCAAGATTTGGCTGGTTAACAACACTTACAGAAAAGAGGTTGAATATATGCCAGCTGCTTATATCACCTGATCCCCTGTTGCGTAATTTCAGACTATGCATTTTAGGAGATGGAAAGAAAGAGTTAATCTCCTAAAGTACACAGTCATTCAGGAACATTCAGGTGTGACTGGTTTTTTTTTCTTCATTTCTTCCTAAGGTGCAGTTACACAGCAAGCACCTTAGAAAGCTAGAGCTATTGTTAGTATTGCAGGGGTGGTTCTGTTCAGGAAATAGTAGACAAGTAATGGCTGCCTCCGATTCAAGTTGTCCTGAAGAGCTATTTGAAGTCCTGGCAGCTCAGGATCCTGTAGTAAATGGATCATCAATCTGGGAAGAAAAATGTGGGAGTGGAGAATTGAATAATGAAGGAACTCCTCTTATGGAACTTGAAAGCAAAGATCCATGTCACAGTGAACCAAGCCGAGGAGACCACCTATCTGAAAATGAATCATCAAAGGATCACTCACCCAGTATCTTGACAGAAAGTCACCCAGAAGAGAAGCAGAAGAATGAAGAAGTGCTTTGTGATTTCTGCCTAGCAGAGAAGGTGCAGGCAGTAAAATCCTGCTTGACCTGCATGGTAAATTACTGCCAGGATCACTTGAGGCCTCACCTGGAGAATGTCAAACTAAAGAGCCATAATCTTATGGATCCACTAAAGGACATTGACATACAGAGCTGCAAGACCCACAAAAGGCATCTCAGCTGGTTCTGCCACAGTGACCTAATCTGTATCTGTGAGGAGTGTCTTTCTGATGGACATCAAAACCACCAAGCTGTAATCTGTGCGGTAGCCAGGAAAGAAAAAGAGGTAATGATTGCATATAAGTTTATTGTTAATATGATGTGTAAGAGAATTGACACAGCCCGTTCAGTGCTTGGAAATAAGAGGTCAGAGATTTCTTACTTTCACACCTAGCCTTTTGTAAGGTCATTTGCATGAACATTAGGGACTAGGTCACAATGGGTTTTCCTGTTGTTTCTTGGGTTGTGGCTTAGCAGAACACATGAATCTAAGTACTGATTTATACATTTTATGCAGCTTTATGTATATATCCTACCTCTGTGGCTTATTCCATTATCATGCACTTAGACTTGTTCCTAAATGAACATAAGAGAAATGTGTTATACTGGGATTTCATGAATTTGCAAGTGGGTTATTATGAAATAAAAGCTTCCTAGTGAAAGAGGAATGGGGTTTTCAGTAGGGAGAAATCCTGATGAGCAAAAGGACTTTCTACTTTCTATGAGAAACTGATTATCGTGTCAAGCATGACATCTGGTATATTCAGACTACTTATGAAACACCTGAATTTTGCTTACTTCCTATTGACTAAGGCAATTGGCATTTGACTGATTCTCAGGCACAGTGGAGGAATTCAACTATTTTATGATACTTCTTGGGATTAATACCAAAGGTTACAGCCAATTTTATTTCCCGTTGGAGAACACTAGAATTATATCCACATGTGGTGGTTCTTGCCCCATCACTATAAATTCTTCTTTTGTACAGAGAAGCTAAAATGTCCTCAAAATTGAGCACAACTCTTGGTGACTTCACAATTGTGCAATTTTCCTGGCAATTATATGGGAATGGTTTGTCATAGCTGTTCACATGGTTCATTTTTCCCTACCTGAGTTTCCTGGTCCTGCTTAGTTTCCAAACTTAGAGAAGTTCAGCTCATTTTGAAAGGCCATTCAATACATGTTTTTCCCCCTCATCTGGCTATACATTTCAACTGAGTGCATGTTTTTCTTAATAAACCTTTGCATCTCTGCATCATTGCAAAACCAAACAGAGAACACATTTCTTCACTTCTTCCCAATATGGAGTTTCAAATAACTTTTCTCTGTGGTGTATTTTTTTCTATGTTTGTCTGAACTTGAATTCAGTTTTGAACAAACAAGCAGGTAGCATGTCTCCTTCTCCTATAGGGTGTTCCTTTTCATAGCCCAGTTTCCATAGTGAAACATTTCATGCCTGAAGCATAAATAATATGAAAACAGTTCCAAATGGTTATGAATCATATCTTAGATGGAGAAATCAGGCATTTATAGCTGTCATAAATAAATACCTTTTGTTGGTATAAACTTTTTACTACTTTTTCTGTTAATCTTCCTGTTCTGCAGGATAAAATTAGCAGTACCAGTTATTTCATACTAAACAGAGTTTGTGATATTCACTGTTGTTCCTCTACTTTATGCCTTAATCACTCTTCTTTGCTGTCTTTTACCTCAAGGGAGTAAAACCTGTCAGGAAATTGGAATCCCTTTTCACAATATCTCAATCCTGTTTGGGACAGAACTTTGTTTTATTTTGATTATACTTATTTAAAAGTGTAGTCTGTTCCAAATGTAAAAAATTAAGAGAGCTAAAATGTAGCTTCATTGCATTGTGTTGGTTATAGGATGCTACAGAATAATGATCAGTAGGACCTTCAACCTACTATTCTTAGGAGTGTCTTTTGTGCAACTGGAAAGGAGCAGTTACTCATACTTAACATATTAAGCTGAGTAGATCACAGTGAAATCAACTGGAAGAAAAAATGGGAGGAATAGACATGAAGAGACTGCAAAGTATTAGAGAAAATATAGACATTACCTTCTAAATAAATGAACAATCAACCAATTTATTTTTTAACTAGCTTGCAATAATGGTAGAAGATATGTCTGGTGACATTCTCCAGATATTTTTTAAGTTGAATTTTGGGGAGTTTAAGAGGTTGGGTGTCTTAAGCTTTTAAAGGATTTAAAACAATTTTGTTCACCCATCAACTGTTTGAATGGGAAAATTCCTGTAATAACATTTATTAATACAGGATTTTGAGATGGCAATACCTTCATTTATATATTTTTCTCAAACACTGGTCTGGAAATTGTGTATCATAAATGCGATACTGAGAGCAATGAGATCAATGTCTTTCTTTTTTTATGATCATTCAACAAATAAAATATTTTCTGTTGAAAAGTTATATGGAATCAAAATATGGGAAAGAGAAAACTGGAATCTTGCAAATGGGGTAATAATCAATGTATAAACACCTCCATTGATAATCTTCACACCTTATTGAAAATAGAAGAAGGCCAACTTGATCACCATAAAGGGGAGTGATTAAAATCCCATTTTTCTTTTCTTTGTAGGGTATGTTGATACTTTAGATTTTCCTTTGGTTATTGCTTCTGGAAATGTTTTAAAGCAGAATGATGGATCCTGGCCTGTTTATGGCATTTTAACTATATTACCTATTTGTGAAATGTGTATAGTTCCAAGTTCTAAGGGCAAATTATAGAATTTAGTTATTGTCAATGGATAGTTTTAGGACTGAAACGCAATCATTACTTCAGAGTTTTCTGTATGGTTTGGTCTGAGTATATTGCACAGAGAAATATCTTTTTAATTAGCTAAATATAAAATAACAAAACAAAACATGCAAAATTATAAAAGGAGAAAAAAACCTGGAAAAGGACACAAGATGTAATATATTTTATTAATAAATAGAAACTGTGATTCATTACATTCATGGTTGATGTATGTTAATCAATTCTGCAAGCCACTAAATAGTTGGAGCCATATGTTTGTGTTTCCAGTGCCAAACAATACATCTTTTGATTATGTGTTCATTTTCTCTGTCCAAAAGTCACCTCCCGAGATAAATCTCAAGATTGAGTTAATACATGTAATTGCTTCTTACTGAAATGGAACAATATATTTAAATCAAGTATTGGATTTACTGCATCGCCAGCAACATAAATCATTATGATTGTTCTGCAGTACTGTTTCTTATTTAAAAGAATATGATCTGAAAATCTGTTGAAATGTTGGATTTTTAAAAAAATGTCTCTTTTATTCATTTAAGTAAAATGTACAAGCAAAAAAGGCAAAAAGAAAAAAGAATATACACACATATACTTAAAGGAATTGAGAAAAAAAATTAAAAGGCAAAAAAGAGAGAAAAGAATAAAGGGGGCATTCTGTGGTTTTGGTCCGCACATGGAAGGCCGCCCACTGAAGGCCAATACCAAGAAGACTCCACGCAGGTTCTTTCTCAGGGTGAGCGACCCAGACCAAGTCCGGGGGCTCTTTATTGAGGATATAGGCAGGGTTTAGCAAATACATGTTAATGCCATATAAGGTATTTTAGCTATATGTGTTACCACATTACATTTTCCTATGCAAGCTCTATCTTTGTGCAAGCAAGGTATAGAAATGTTACCGTTGTAGTTTGTGGTTAGAACTGGATATGTAGAAACAGACAGACAGTGCAGCTACATTCTCCGCTGCTAACTTCCTGTACATGGTCCGACTCTGATAAGAATCTACACATACAGGTCACACAAAGGTTATATGTCAAATACAGAAGTAACTAATGGATCCTTGTATGTGGTTCAGCTTTTACAGAAGCCTGCACACACAAGTTTTACTGGCTAATACAAAAGCAATTAATGATTTTATAGCAACATCTCCTCTGTTTTTGTTTTTGAAGGTAATCAGCACTGACCTATGCCTAAGGATCCTCATGAGACCATACACTCTCCAGCGCATGGTGTCAGAGCAGACCTGACGGCAGTTCAGTCAGGGCCTTCCTCATCAGAGGATAGGCAATCACAAGGAGGTTTCAACATGGGGGCAGTTAATTCATGCTGAAGCAGCTGGACAGAAGTGGAGGGTTAGGTAGGCCTCCAGGACATAACCATAGACACAATATTGGGGATACATTGGATACAGCAGCAGAGAAGCACAAAAATCAAGGGGTTTTAGCAGGGAAGGGGGCCAAATACATAAGATTCAATAGCAAAATAAGTGTGATCAACAAAACCAGAACATACATAACGTCCAAGTAATGGAGGCATGCTGAGAAAAGAGAGATAAGCCATACAACAGCCTCCAGGATTGAAACAGCAAGTCCACCTGGAATAAGTCACAGTGTAAGATGATCTAGGCAACCATCCATGGGGGCCTGACCAGTTCATGCTGCATACTGGGCTAGCAACGGGCAGTGGATGGAGACAGTAGAGGGCTGAGAGGTCCAGATGGACAATGTCAACCAGGTGACTTCCTCGGTTCCTAGCTTGAAGGAGGCATGTGGAACAGGGTCGGCAAGCAGGACAGCAGAGGAGACCAGAAGGCACAGGAGCACAGGAAGCATCTCCGCCAAATGCTGTGGCTTGGCTCAAGGTTATTTCACAAGGTTGTGTCTGGTGTGTCTGGCAGGAACCCAAAGCACTTAGTCAGGTAGTTGGATGGCTGTGTAACCTCGACCCCAAGTAATGAGATCGGCAGGCCCTTTCCAAGTCAGGTCAGGTAAGCAACGATAGTACACCTGTGGTTTGGGTAAATCTGCAGAAGAGGGAGAGGAAAAATGGCACTCTGCAGCGGTAGTTAGCGGGTGGCCGGTTAAATTTAGGAAATTCAGAGTATATAGACAAAGATTTAAGGTATTTTGTATCGATGGGAGGCCAGGGGATTTCCTGTTTCAAATATCGATTGAGTGCATGTTTAAGTGTCTGGTTAGCACGCTCTGCCAAGGCCTGGCCTTGGCTGTTGTAAGGTATTCCAAATTTGTGGATAATATCCCATCGATTACAAAACTCTGACATGGCAGAGTGTACGCAGGAGCATTATCAGTTTTTAGCTCTTTTGGGCATCCCAACAATGCAAAGGTTTGAATACATGTGATTGATCACATGTTTAGAGGCTTCGCCTCTCTGAGGAGTGGCCATGATAAACCCTGAAAATGTATCAACGGAAACTTGTAGATATTTCCAGGAGGCAAAAGGAGCATATTGGGTAACATCCATTTGCCATATTTGGCAGGCCTGTGTGCCTCTGGGGTTGACTCCGATAGGAATAGCAATAGCCTGCTGACTACAAGTGGGGCATTGCTGCCGTATGGCCGCTGCCTCAGCAGCTGTAATGCCAAATTGTTTAATGAGCGCTTTTGTATTTTGGTGAAAGTATGAGTGGCTTTCCCAAGGTGTGACAGGTTGTAAAGGCAGGATCAAATGCGCAGCTGCATCGTCTGCCCTATTGTTACCTTCCTGGAGCACACCAGGGAAAGGTTGGTGGCTCCTAATACAAGCAACAAAAAATGGACAATTTCGTTCTGCGATTAGGGACTGCAGAGTACAAAATAATGCCAATAAATCAGGTTCAATAGATGGTGATAGGTATGAGCCAAATATTGTTAAAACAATTTGAGAAACATACAAGCTATCGAGAATCAAATTAATTGGGACTTTAGAAAAAAGCTGAAATGCCAAAATTGCAGCGGCCAATTCAGCACTGCCATTTTGTGGTGGCGTTGCTTTTGTCTTAAAAGGATTAGAGAGGGGTTTGGAGATAGCTTGCAGGTATGGTTTCAGGAGAAAGAAAAATAACACATCAGTATTGCAGTTGCTAAACAGATAAATCAGTTTCAACAAAATGGAGACACAACAGATGAGAAAGGGAAAAAACTGGATTCAAATGCTTCAGGAAAAGGATGAACAGGTAAAAGCATTTAAACACACAGTAAATGCAAGAATGAAACTTTTCTTGTAAATGAACTTAGAACATTCGTTAATAACCCTGGGTTTTTCTTAAAAGCACAGAGAGGAGAGAAAATTTAACTCTGTTCCTCATGCAGTCTAATTGGCCAGATCAGACCGGAAGAAGACAATCTCTCAGTGTTTTTAATTCTTAACAATTTAAAATTAATATCCAAAGGGATCAGAGACACTTAACAGTTGCAACAGTTACCTCTAGGACACACAAAGTCTTAGACACACACATGTGCACACACACATACCCACACACAAAGACACAGAGGAAAACAAAACTTTTGAGGTTTACACACACACACTGGTCATTCCCACAATAAATCTCTCAGTTAAATTGGGGAAGGCATAGATCTTAAGGAACATCGAATTTATGGTGAATCATTAGACATTCCATGACCACATGCCATGTGGTCAAAATTTGGATAGGGGCTCTAGGGGCTGAATGGAGATATTCCCCCAATTCAGTCCAAGTGGGGATTTTTAGGCTTCCTTTTTCAGAATAAGACGGGCGTTGTTTCCAAGTGAAAGTTAACAGAGCAATCAAATATTTGTTTTTTGGGTGGGGGAGAGCCTTACCCCCATTAGTCACCAATTTGCTGGACATTTCAGTTAGCTGTCTCAATTCGTGCAGGTGCGCGACCTGCTGCTGAGAAAACTTTCCACCCATACTCACTGATCCAGTCGTATTTCAGACAGGATGAAGGAACCCTGTCGTGTTTGAGACAGGATGAAGTGTGCACAGCCTCTTTCTGGGTGATGAGTAAGTGACGGTCTGGAGGGTTGATCTGGATCCGGCATAGCCCACAGATCACACCCGGTCCAAGACGAGCTGCTTTTTGCAGATCACGTCGGGGTCACCAGATGCGGTTTTGGTCCACACATGGAAGTCCGCCCACTGAAGGCCAATACCAAGAAGACTCCACTCAGGTTCTTTCTCAGGGTGAGCGACCCAGACCCAAGTCCGGGGGGCTCTTTTATTGGGTGAGTATAGGCAGGGTTTAGCAAATACACGTTAATGCCATATAAGGTATTTTAGCTATATGTGTTACCACATTACATTTTCCTATGCAAGCTCTATCTTTGTGCAAGCAAGGTATAGAAATGTTACCGTTTGTGGTTTCGTGGTTAGAACTGGATATGTAGAAACAGACAGACAGTGCAGCTACATTCTCCGCTGCTAACTTCCTGTACATGGTCCGACTCTGATAAGAATCTACACATACAGGTCACACAAAGGTTATATGTCAAATACAGAAGTAACTAATGGATCCTTGTATGTGGTTCAGCTTTTACAGAAGCCTGCACACACAAGTTTTAATGGCTAATACAAAAGCAATTAATGATTTTATAGCAACAGCATTCTTGTGCTCATTCTCTGTTTCATCCCCTCCTTTTAATCTTCTCCCAGACTCTAATTACTGCTTGGATATTTTTCATAGTTTACTTTGGACATTATTACTCATTTCTGTTTGGACCATTGGAATGTCTAATTGTGTTTCAAGTCCCAGCTTTAAGGCAAGAGTTTACAGAACTCACTTTCTAGTTTATGCCATTAATGTGTCTGGATAGAGATATCAGAAAGTACCAACGACTTTATGATTTTGTGGTACATCTATATGTGCTTACAGCACTTAAAAGTCATTTTTACTCTCTATTGAAGCAGCAAAGCTGTAATTTATATCAGGTTCTTCTTTTAGCAGCCATAGAACATTTTGTAATTCAGCAAGTAGTGACGTATGCAGTTGCACAAAGAAAATGTACTATTAAAAAACCATCAGCTATCGTACTTGCTTGCAAGTGATATGAATTGTTTTAATATAAAATTGGTTGTAGCAGCTTATCTTTCCACCTACTGTTGATGGTTTAGATTTAAGTCACCCATATATGTTACTTCCTGTTGTCTAATTGCTGGTTTGGATGACAATCCTTTGATTTTGATAAATGCTTCATGGTATACTAGGTGGTTCCACCCCAGGTGCCTCATGGACCCGGAGGGGTTTCAGACGGCACTTGGGTTGTTTCCTGCCTCCCTTATCCACGGCTCGGTCGAGGCCCTGGTGGACGCCTAGCAATGGGCCGCCTCAGAGGCTCTCGACCATGTTGTCTCTTTGCGGCCCCTGTCCCGATGCAGATCTCGGTTAGCTCCTTGGTTTTCCGTGGAGCTCTGGGAGATGAAGCGCCAGAGGAGGGGCCTAGAGAGCAGTTGGAGGTCCAGTCAATCTGAATCTGACCGATGCCAGTTAAGATCCTTTACGAGGACTTATCTGGCGGCGATGGGAGCGGCGATGTATGCTTCTCTGCTCTCATTGCGTCTGCAGATAATCGCCCGGCCATCCTGTTTAGGGTCACCTGTTCCCTCCTTAATCAGGGGGTGAGGTAGGACCCTTTGCAGGGGCGGGCCGAGGAGTTTAGTCAGCATCTGCTGGATAAGATTGCTCAGATCCGGGCCGGCCTGGACTCCGACTGGCTAGAGTCTGATGAGGGAGTAACAACAGGTCTTGTGGATACTATCTGGGATGAGTTTGAGCCTGTGACTCCAGATGAAGTGGACAGGATCATGTGGAGGCCGAGTTCCACCACATGTTTGTTGGACCCATCTCTCTCCTGGCTGGTTTATGCCGCCCGGGAGGTTGCACATGGCTGGCTCAGGCAGTGGTCAACGCTGTTAAGTGAGGGATCCTTCCCGATGCCTTGAAGGAGGCAGTGGTGAGGCCCCTCCTTAAGAAGCCTGCCCTGGACCCAGCCATTTTGAATAACTTTCATCTTGTCTCCAACCTTCGCTTTGTGGTGAAGGTTGTTGAGAGCGTGGTGGCCCGACAGCTTCCGGGGTTCCTGGAGCAAGCTGATTACCTAGATCCATATCAATCGGATTTCAGGCCCGGATACAGCATGGAGACGGCATTGGTCACACTGGTGGATGATCTCTGGAGGGCTCGGGACAGGGGGTATTCCTTGGTCCTAGTCCTATTAGATCTCTCAGCGGCATTTGATACCATCGACCATGGTATCTTACTGCGATGCATCAGGGGGTTGGGGGTGGGAGGCACCGTATTGCGGTGGTTCTCCTACCTCTCGGTCATTCGCAATTGGTGTTGGCAGGAGGGCAGAAGTTGACCCAAAGGCCACTCGCTTGTGGGGTGCCCCAGGGGTCAGTCCTCTCTCCCCTCCTGTTCAACATCTATATGAAACCACTGAGTGAGATCATCCGGGGTTTTGGGGTGAGGTATCATCAGTACGCTGATGATACCCAGCTTTTTATCTCCACCCCAAACCAACTCAGTGATGCCCTTGCCGTGATGTCCTGTTGCCTGGAGGCAGTCCGGATCTGGATAAAAAGGAACAGGTTCCAGCTCAACCTGGCCAAGACCGAGTGGCTGTGCGTACCGGCATCTCAGATGATCCAAGATGTTCCATCATTAGGCATGGGGGGAGAGGTGTTGCCCCCCATGGATAGGGTGCGCAACTTGGGTGTCGTCCTGGATGCACGGCTCAGGTGGAGGAACAGGTGAGAGCCGGGACCAAGGGGGCATTTACCTAGGTTCGCCTGGTGCGCCAGTTGCGCCCCTATCTGGACCGAGATGCCTTGCGTATGGTTACTCATGTACTCATTACCTCCTGAGTCGACTACTGCAATGCTCTCTATATGGGGCTGTCCTTGCGGACCACGCAGAGGCTTCAACTGGTGCAGAATGCAGCCAACTCCCATATTACACCCCTCCTGCGCGAGCTGCATTAGTTGCCGGTTGCCCTCCGGGTGAGATTCAAGGTGCTGGTAATTACCTATAAAGACCTACATGGCTTGCGGCTGGGGTACTTGCGGGCATTGACTGCCCATCGCCCTGTGCGCTCCCACAGGCAGGGCCTCCTTGGGGTGCCATTGGCTAGACAGTGTCAGCTGGAGACTCCCAGGGATAGGGCCTTCTCTGTGGGAGCTCCCATCCTGTGGAACCAGTTGCCCTTGGGGCTGCGGTTGGCCCCTGACCTCCATTCCTTCTGTCGCGACCTGAAGACGTGGCTTTTCCAACAGGCTGGCCTGGACTGAGGGGGTGGGTTTTTAAAATATGTTCTTATGTCTAGTTTTTATGGGTTTTAGATAATTGTTTGGCTTGTGGTTTAATAATAATTTTAATAATTTTAATAATTTTTTACTGTGTATTTTTATGATGTGAGCTGCCCTGAGTCCTTCGGAAGATAGGGCGGCATATAAGTCCAAACAATAAATAAATAAATATTGATCAAATAATATGGTTGCAATAATATGTTAATTAAATAAGATAATCCAGTAGCAAGGCTTGATCAGGGAGTATTATCAAATTGTAAGTTTTGGATTGCATCAAATTAATTCTAATTGAATTCACTTATATTCCACCTCAATTCTACTGGATTCCAGACAGTTTATAAGGAAGTACAATCTCATTCAGAATGACTAAGATGGATAACTTTTCTTACAGACCAACCACACCCCAATCTTGTCTCCATCAAGGGTTTGTTTACCACTCATCCCTTTACCTAACTTGTCTGGCTCCATACAGAAGCAGTTTTCAGTCTGAATGTTCATGAACAAAAATGAACTCATTCACAAATTTCAACAGCTGTTATGTGACTTCTCTCGATGTGTAATACCTGGTTTATCTGTCAACAGTGTGAACTTCTTCATCATCAAGAAGAATATGATTGGAAATTGAAGTCAGCTGAAAATGCAATTGTTAAATTGGAGAAGAACTCAGAGTCTATAATGGTAAGAACTAAAACACAGCATCTCTGTTGATTAGAGTTCAGCTGTTGGCAATGATAGAAATGACTTGTGTGCTTTAAAAAGTCTTCCACATATTCATTGCTTGGCTAAATATATGCTTTCAGACAGGTGGTTTCTTAATAGACCCAGTTGCCCCACAAATAGGTTGGATGTGACTAGTTTGAAGCTTATAGTTGCTGAACCAGAGATTTAGGATAGCCACTCCCTAGAATCTCCCAGGGAATATCCATTAGGGTTAGAGTGGTATAGGTTTAGTCTTGCAAAATTCTGTCTGTATGGTGTGAGCAAATAAAGAAAAAACTTTAGCTGGATTGTTCCAAGTCATTCTTGAGCTGGGCATGACACTATCCAAGGCATTCTTGGAAATTACAGTGCTTGCATTCAGGTTTAGGTGACAGCCTTGGATCAGACATCAGAGCTGTGGTCTTCAAAGACCTCTGTTGTCTTCCCTAGAAAATCTGATGAGGATGGGCCATTATTTGCATATTTCCTTATAGAAAAACATATATTTAAGCACTACTCAGTTATTTCTTGAACACTGTAAAAAGAAAACATAGGAATTTTTCAGTTACTATATTAGTGTTGAGAACACCAGGACCATGTGTGCAAAATATAGCTCTTGGAAGGTTGAGACTAGTCAATTCAAGGAGTCCTTCATTTCATTTCCTTCATTTCAATAACTCTCTTATTTCTATGCAGACATTTTTAGAGTTGCATGTAGCTATTAACAAAGAAAGCCAAATCTATTTAAAGATAAGCATTTAAACTTAAAATTCTTTAAGAATTAATTCAGATAATTCAGACAGTATGTTTATACTGTCTGAATTATCTGAATTAATTCTTAAAGATTAGCAATTCCCCAGGCCTTTAAATGGATAATAAAAATAGTGAATATAAACTTTGGGTAGATTTTTTTTTTTGGAAGGGAGATTGTTAAACCATTTGAAGTTTTCATCTAGTGATTCTTAGTTTTATTACATAGATACCCTTTGGACTGTTTCTGGTTAAACTAATTTAAGAGTGGTCAATGAATTCATTATCAACTTCCGGAAAGAACTTCAAGCATTTAAGCCTCCAGCTATTTGGAAGTATCTGAAGGATTTTAAAATATTAATTTACACATTCAGCCAGAGAGACATCCGTGCAATATACCAGGGACATATGTTAGATTGTACCAAATCCCAAAATGAATTGTGTGATTTCAATTCTACATGCCAAAGGAAGATTCTCTCCTGGGTGTGAACAAAAGCGAATCAAGACTTTTATGAAACCTTACAAGCAACCTAACACTTCTGAAGGCTGCAGATAATGGCTAAATTCTTTTATCTGCTAAGCCAATAGTTATATCATTATAGACTGTTAAACATCCCATAATGTGAGGAGCAGGTGGGAGCCGTGGCCAGGGGGGCATTTGCTCAGGTTCGCCTGGCGCATCAGTTGCGCCCTATCTGGACCGAGATGCCCTACGTATGGTCACTCTTGCGCTTGTTACCTCCCATTTGGACTACTGCATTGCTCTTTACATGGGGCTGCCCTTGAGGACCACTTGGAGGCTTCAGCTTGTCCAGAATGCGGTGGCATGGTTGTGATAGGAGTGTCCCAATAGTCCCATGTTACACCCCTCCTGCGTGAGCTGCACTGGTTACCAGTTGCCCTCCGGGTGAGATTCAAAGTGCTGGTACTGACCTATAAAGCCCTACATGGCTTAGGACTGGGGTATTTGCGGGAGACCCTGCTGCCAGGAATGACTTCCTAACGTCCCATGCGCTCCCATAGGCAGGGCCTCCTTGGGGTGCCGTCGGCCAGACAGTGTCAGCTGGCAACCCCTAGGGGTAGGGTCTTCTCTGTGGGAGCACCCACCCTATGGAATCAGCTGCCCCTGCAGCTTCGGGTGGCCCCTGATCTTCAATCCTTCCATTGTGGCCTGAAAACATGGCTTTTCTAACTTGCCGACCTGGACTGATGGAGGGGTGGGGTTTTAGTGAATTGTTTTTTTATTAATTTTAATTGATTATTGGGTTTCTTATTTAATTCTTTTTTTAATATTGTATTGTATTTTTATGATTGTACGCTGCCCCGAGTCCTTCGGGAGATGGGGCGGCATAGAAATCCAATAAATAATAATAATAATATTGTAGTTAATACATAGCACTAAATGTGTGATGACAATAGGTAAATATGTACATGTTGTGCCAAATTACAAACAAATCACATTACAGCTTAGCATGACATATGAACCCAGCTAACAGGCTTCAAAAAACATTATTATCTCCATATAGAAAATGGAAAGACAGAGGGTAAGGGGTAGACGAAGAGACATTGAGTGACTAACAGATGTACCTTTCATTTGCAGTGTTATTTATTAATATAAGGTTATTTGTAGAATTCAGCGGGGACTCTCAAAGTCACAGTGCTTTGCACAAAGGAAATTGATTGATATGTCATTCTTTTCTCTCTTCTCTGTGCTCTTTTGTAATGCAAGTTTTCATATTTTTAAAACTTGCATTAAGTTTTGCTGGAAGGAACATTTAAGGCTAGTTTCATACTTTACATTCTAAAGTCAACATTAATGACATTTAGCACAAGGATTTTATAGTTACCCTTGTATTAAAAGAGTCATCTGTACAATATCTGCAGCTTTTACTGGGATTTCTCATTAAATTCCTCCACGCAAGGTGAAGAATGAGTGAACCTTTCACCTCGAAATCTATAAAGACTCCTCTAAAGAAATGTTGATGTTTATGAAGTTTGGTAAGGTTTATCTCACAGATTGCACAATCCTTCTTGCAGTCATCATCTAATGTCGCCTAACTGTAATGAAAAACGGAAAACCTTTTAACAGTTTTCTTTGAAAAAAGAAATCAGCATTTGAGGGAACATTTTATTCCTTCAGAAGTGTTTACTGATCCTGCAGTTTAATCCAAATCTTCTAAACAGGAAAACACAATAGCAACGTTTGTGGATTTCCAGGGTTAGCCAATCGCAAGTACCAAACTTCAGTTTTCTAAAATCTGAACCACATATCTTACTTTATTGTCATTTGTGAGACATTTAACAGCAAAGCTGGGCCCAATACAGTGGTAGGATTCAAAATTTTTTACTACCGGTTCTGTGGGCGTGGCTTGGTGGGCATGGCAGGGGAAGGATACTGTAAAATCTCCAGTCAGAGGTTGTATTTGCCGGTTCTCCGAACTACTCAAAATTTCTGCTACTGGTTCTCCAGAACTGGTCAGAACCTGCTGAACACCCCCTCTGGCCCAATAGGTGAAAAGTTGAAGTTTTACTCTTCCAAAGACTCTTTGGACCTACACATCCTCTCTTCCTTCCATGATATAGTTTCTTGGATGTTGCAGTGGCAAACATTTGTGTTTCAAGGGATGCTTTTATCTTCCATCTTCCCTCATATTTCCATTGCATGAAAAATGGGGTTGCTTAATCCTGTGTGCTTGGACTGGAAAAAACATAATATAATAGAATAGAATTCTTTATTGGTCAAGTGTGATTGGACACAAGGAATTTGTCTTGGTGCAAATGCTCTCAATGTACATAAAAGAAAAGATACATTTGTCAAGAGTCAAAAATAAAGGAAAAAATGATAAAAATATAAATGATGAAAATGTATTCTACAGTGTCCTTTCCAGACTCTAGAACAGTGGTGTAAAACTCATGGCCCACTGGCCACGCCCACCCCTGGTTTAGCGAAGGGGGAAAAGTTCCAATACATCACATGACGATGTGACGACGTGAGTTTGACACCATTGCTCTAGAGTTTTGAGATATGTGAGTAGGGAAACCAGTCCATCCAACCTGTTACATTTTATATATTTATGCTTTATCCACATGCAATCCTTTTTTCCTCCTTTTCCTAGTCCTAGGATATAACTTTTGTCCTTGATTTTTAAAAGCAGAATCTTTTCTGAAGCAGCAGAGGACAAACTGACAGGGTATCCTTTTTGCTAAGCACTAATGTAAGTATCCATCCTCAGGAAGGCAATGCTTGGGCCAGAAGGAGGTATACTAGGGAAATCTGCAATTTATATGACATGCTGCTAATAGTCTGGAATAATTTTAAGGTAGGAGAATTCTAACGAAGAAAATGAAGAGGCTGCTTGCCACTAGAATTTTGGATGGAACAATTCTAGTCAGGCTAAATTTTCTTTTGATTGACTTTTTAAAAGAATACCCCATCTTGCAAATTGGATGAAAAACTGGGAAAAGATCATTTTGCTGTATACACTAAGAATAAACTAAGATAGAATACACTAAGACAGAATATACTAAGGCAAAAGCTTGCCACCCCAAGAATAAAAAATCCAGACACAAACTGAGCAATATGATATATGTAGTACAATGCAGTGAGACATATGTAGATCTGTACATTGGAGAAATAAAGCAACCACCTGACAAATGTTCACAACATAGGAGAAGAAACTCATCAGGACAAGATTCAGCAGTCCATCTGCATTTGAAAGATAAAGGTCACTCTCTTGAAGTTCTGGACAGTGAGGACCACTGTTTTGAAAGAGGGGTAAAAGAGGCCATCTATGTTAAAATTAAACAATCCTCTCTCAACAGAATAGAACGGATACACCACCTAACCCCCCCCTCGTTTACAACACAGTGCTCTCAGCAGTTCCAAGAAGGTTCCACACCCATTTACACTCTGATTCAGGTGCCCCTGAGGGTACAGATAAACCACTAAGTGTCCTCAATGACTTTCAGAGAACTAATGGATCTCCGCTTGGCCCCTGACCTCCGCTCCTTCCGCCGGGACCTGAAGACTTGGTTGTTTCAACGGGCCGGCCTGGAATGACCCGGGGTTGGGTTTTATTTTAACTCCATTCGGCTTGTTTAGTTGTTTAATTCTGTTTTATTGTAAATTTTTCTCTGTTTTAATGTTCGCCGCCCTGAGTCCTTAGGGAGTAGGGCGGCATACAAGTCAAATAAATAAATAAATAAATAATGATCGATCTTCAAAGTGCTAACAACCTGATGACTGCAAGGAATATAAATCCTTCCATTTCCCACAATTCAGTCAGACCTGAAGAATTGTCAAAACACCTTTTTGGATCAGAAGTGAAACTTCTTCAAAAAAAAAAAACCACAGAAAGTCTAGTTGCCTTTTGAAATAACATCTTTGGGTCATTTTACTGTACAATATATTACACATCCTGGATCTGGCTATAGGTTTTTTTTGATTCACATTCATTTAGAATAGAAAGGAACACCAGAAACTGGTTAACAAGTAGCAACAACTGTGTGATAATTGGTGTTGTGGATATTTTACAATATCTCTATTTTTCTTCAATTCTGATTTTGTATATGAATGTGTATATAACCAAATCCTCCATGTCTTTTGGTTGTAGTTCAAGCTTATCAAATGACAGAACAAAGATAGAAAACAAATTAGAGTTCAAAGACTGAATTCTTTGTTACTTTCTGAGATGCTGGAGGATGTGAAGGATCAGGGATCAGGTCTTTCCCATTATTTTCCACCTTTCGAGCTTTTCAATTCACTGAATAAGATTTTTTCTTTAATACAAAGATCATAGAGAGTGATTGCTGTATGTTTTCTATTGCAGAGTAAAAGACAATTTAGTCTTCCTGTAAAATGGAGGGTGGATTTACTCTGTAATTTAAAAGAACTACTAAGAAACTTCAATTTGGCAGAATATTCAGGGGTTGTTATTATAGTCACAGGCTGAAATTTCTCTATGCATGCTACAGCAAGTTAGCATTTGATGAATTATTCTTTATAATAATCCCAAACATAAGATTCTATTAGAGTAATAATAGTTTTCTTTCGCATTTGTAATGATGGCATGCATAATAGTAAGTTAATACTTGGGAAATAGATGCTGTGTATACATAGAATAATTTATTCTTGAATGTGACTCATTTTTTCCCTGTCAGATTATCTTATGCATCTAAATAACATTTTGAGTGGAACATAAAAGGAAGGACTGCATGGTTGTGGGTACAGCTGTATGGTTTACTGCATGGTCAATATAAAATGTCAAACAGATCAGCTTTAAGGCTTGCAACTATGGTGGCTTCTGTTCTTGCAGAATTCAGTATCTGAAGTAAAACTCTTGGTGGAAGAGAAGTTTGAGGAGCTGCTCCAAGCTGTCAAGGCAACCCATGCCATTGTGCTCACTTTTCTGGAGGAGAAAGAACGTGCTGCAGTTAATCATGCAAATGGAATAAAGATCCACCTTCAGAGCCAACAAGTGACAATAGAGGAATGGAAGAAAAGATTAGAGAAGATGGCCACTCACACTAATGATATCATCTTCCTAAAGGTACCTTAAATGATGATAGTAAAAATGTTTAGATCAGCCTCCAACAACTGTTTGCTTTCCTTGAATATTTTGGGTTTCAACCATTAAAGTTCCCTCACTGAAAGTTCTGGGAGCTGAAACCCAACGCATCTGATTTGTACATCATTTGGAAAGGTTGTTTTGGATTAATTTATTTTTTTGCCTTTTCACTAACTATCAATATGATCTGTTTTTGGTGTTCACATAAAACAGAGCTGCTGCTCTGAATCTATAACTGGCCAATGTCAGTTGTACAGTCTTAAGAGAAAGTAGAGAATACTAGTGTGTGTATTTGAGTGAGCAACAAATCTTCTGATTTTTTAAAAATTTCCACAGTTCAGCTTAATAGTATTCTGCAAGGTGTGGGTAGGAGAGTAGAAGAGTGATACAACATGTTGTGATGTCATGAATCATGACATGAATATTGAATACTTTCATTTGATGTTGAATTGCAAATGTGAAGGGGGGGGTTACATAATGATAACCCAATGCACAGGATTCTTCCGCCTAGCCCTTCCACCCAGCCACTGTCCAAGGAGTGTTCTTATCTCTTCTATATTGTTGTGCATATTTAGGAATATTGTGAATTCAAGAAGCACCAGGGAGATGATACATTGCCCAGTGTGTATATTGGCCTGAAAGACAAATTATCAGGAATCCGAAAGGTGATCTCTGAATCCACTGAACAGCTGTTACAATTACTACAAAGTTCCTATAAAGAAAAATTGCAGGGGTTTGCTAATGATGGTGAGTGCCCATCCATCTTTAATTTACATGTTTATTCATTTTGATCAATTTTAAGGCTGCTCACTTATCAACAGTTCTGATCCTGACAATTCATTAATTCTTAGTTATACCAAAAAATTATTTCCTTCCTTCTATCTGTATAGAAGATGCTGGGATAAAAACAACAGTGGCTGCAATTGTTCCATCCAAACATCGCCTGTCAGCTCCAGAACCTCAAAGTAGGAATGACTTCTTAAAGTGTAAGTTATTGGCCAATTTTTGGTGCAAAATTTGAAAGAATTAAGAAAAAAATTCAGATCAACAACATTGACTTATTTGAAGATGTCTGTGGGAAACTGACAAATAGGAGATATGTACAATTATGTCTTCTCAGGAAATTCAGGGGCACACTGAACACTGAACATTAGAGCCTTGGTGTTGCAGGCTGTTAAATGCCTAGCACTTAGTTCCAGCTGCCTGCAATTAGTGCAGGCTCAAATCCCACCAGGCTCAAAAGTTGACTCAGTCTTCCATCCTCTCGGGGTAGGTAAATTGAGGACCCAAGATTGTTGGGGACAATAAGCTGACTTTGTAAAAAATGCCGCTTAGTAATAAGCAGGCATGTACAATGGAATGAAGGCTATTGCTGAGCGCATTGGGTTGTGCTCCAAAAAATTATAAGCTGCCCTGAGTCTCTGGAGAAGGGCGGCATATAAATATGAATTTTAAAAAACCATAATATATACTTTTTATAAGAGCAGCCACTGATTCATTCTGATCAATTCCCTCTTTTGTTTTATTTACTGCTATCATTTATTGTTATGTTACCTCACATTGATATATCAAACATAATCATTATAATAAGCAGTAAACACAGGCTAATAAGATTGGGTGAAGCATTTGAAAGGAATACTTCTCAAAATATATTGATGCAAATAAAACATTCCTCCCCAAAGAGTTAAAGCAGCTGTAGCCCCTGAAATCTTGACACAGTTTCTTCCAAGGCTTCCCTACAGTCTTTGCTTGCTGGTATATATCTAATTATTGTAGTGAGTATTGAAGATAGCCTTGAAGGACTACCCTAACTGATACATGGATATGTAGACAAGATTCAGTTAAAATTTTGCTTGGTGATTAAAAATGTTCAGCAATGGTCTATGTTTCTTCTTCTGATGGCTAGTTTGAAGATATACTTATCCTTGATATTTCCTGTGTTAATGGGGCTTCCATTTGAGGATTTGTGGCAGACTATATATCCCTGAAGAAATAGGATCAGCAATGCAGTGGTGAATTCTGGCAGATGCTGCCTTTCTGGATAAAGGAGAGATATGGGATTGCCCACTTGTACTCTTCTTGCAAGTAGATTGCAGGAACTGAGATTTTTTTGTGCTTGACTCATAAGTTGAATGGCTGAGAGTCAAAGGATTCCAATCAAATTCTCTGCTAAGATGCATTCTATATAGAAACAAGGTTTCGCACAAGGCTTATTTTCTTAAATAGTTTTAGATATAAATAATTTACAGCTAAAGAGAAATTTTCTAAGTGACAGGAAAAGAGAATTCCATCTGATGAGTCAACATTCTTTCTGGACTAAGGAAAAAATTAACAACTTAGCAAAAAACATAACAAGGAGTGGATGTAAGATAAAGGGGATATAAAATATTAATTGCTATATGTATTTTTATATTATAAAATATGTAATATATTATAAACATATACAAATAATTGTTAAAAATATAAATGTATATATTTTAACATATACCTATTGAAATTTGGAATATAAGAATAAGTGAAAGAATATGTGATAAAATGGGCTATATTTGGTTATAATATACAGAGAGAACAATGGTAATATATGTGGGTGAAAGAATGGAAATCTGCATTATATTAAAATTTTAAAGATAATTTTTTACATAGTGATTTTCCATTGGTTTATATCACAAGAGAAATCTAGAATATATAGAGTAACTTCAAATGACAACAAAAATGACATTTTATAATACTTGGATGATGTGTAAATAAGGTAGAAAATTCTTGATTCAAATACACTCAGTGATTCAGATTTTAAAGATTGTCTATTAATGCCCAAAGAAAAGTCTCTGGTTTCAATTGTATGTTATGCATTCTGGCATAATCTGTGGATGAAATGCAATTATATGCAGTTTAGATTTTGCTGAAAACAGGAAAGGAGCAATTCACTCTTTTTTAGCAGCTTCAGAACCTGTTCCACAACAGGTTTTGTGAATTCTCACAGTTCTTCAGAAGAGAGTTTGAGAGAGTGCTGAGAACCATAGGGTATAGCGGAAGAAAAACTCCCATTCTTCTACTACAATTCTATTCTACTAGGACAATATTGAATTCTCCTCAATGTGTGGCTCAGGGGAGCCAGAGGGTTCGTTTTATGCATACATTTGTTAGAATCAGTATCAGAACAAACATCCTAGGAAAATGTTTTGGAGGAAAGAACATTTTCCTTTGCTTTCTAAAATGGTTAACAAAATTATGTCAATAATATTTTTAAAAAACTAAAAAAATATTAATCTCACATTAATGATCTGAAGTTAATCCAGTATTCGTTATTGAACATAGCTTTTTCCAGTTCTGGAATATATAGGGAGCTATTACTTAAGTAAGCAATTTATTTCTTCCAAGCAAGTATGCAAAAACCATAGTGATTTTACATACAGGGCCAAAATGTTCTCTAAGTCTCCATCTCTTTCCAATACATGAACGAGAACAGTGGAAAAATCTACATGTGTATTTTAATATTTTTAACCAGCAACCTAAATATTGTCTGACAAAGGTAAAGAAAAGTGAGATTCTTCCAAGTTCTATACATTGTAGACAAAATATATCCTGGCCTTACTCCTGTTATAAAGTATTATTATTATTATTATTATTATTATTATTATTATTATTATTATTTATTTTGACTTGTATGCCGCCACTCTCCAAAAGGACTCGGGCTCACAGATAAAAACACAGAACAATAAATTATTTAAAAAGAAATTAAACTAAACAAGCCAAAATACAACTATAAAACCAAATTAAAATCGAATTTAAAACCCACCCTCTCCCCCAGGAGATCAGTCCAGCCCAGCCTGTAAAAACAACCAGGTTTTTAGATCGCGCTGGAAAGAGGAGAAATCGGGAGCCAGCCGGAGCTCAACGGGTAGCTGGTTCCATAAGGCGGGGGCCGATGCAGAATAGGCCCTTCCCCGGTCACCGCAACCCGACATTGTTGTGCGGATGGCAACCCGAGGAGTCCCAACCTGTGTGCTCGCACAGGGTGACCGGTATTTGATATTGGCAGGAGACGCTCCCGCAAGTAATTAGGCCTTTTAGGTGCAGTATTCTATCATATTTAGTGCTCAATTAATTATGTCTAGCTTTTTAAAAAATGTATCTATTTTTTGTGCAGATGCTTGCCTGTTAACATTTGACCCAGTTACTGCTCATCGCTATTTGAGGCTTTTGGATGACAATCACAAGATTTCTAACACCACGCCCTGGGAGCACCAGTACCCAGATCATCCAGAAAGATTTGCACACTGGCGCCAAGTCTTGTCCAGTCAAAGCTTATATATGGGTCGTTATTACTTTGAAGTGGAGATATTTGGAGCTGGTATTTACATTGGCATGACAAATAAGAGCATTGACAGGAAAGGTTCAGAGAGCAACAGTTGCATCTCAGGGAATAACTTCTCCTGGTGTATTAAATGGAATGGCAAGGATTTCTCAGCTTGGCATGTTGATGTGGAGACGCCTTTGAAATCTCAGGAATTCAGCAGAATAGGGGTCTACCTAGATTACCCCAGAGAGACACTCTCCTTTTATGGCATCGTTACTGACTCAATGACTCTCTTGCATACTTTTGAATGCAAGTTTAATGAGCCTTTATATCCAGCCTTCTGGCTATCAAAGAAGGAAAACAGCATTCAGATTGTTAGGTTGCAAGAAGAAGCTGAGCAGAATCCAGAAGCGTCTCTTCCTTCCACAGGAGAATTGGCTTCCAGAAGTTTAGAGACACATGACTAAAGCAAAGTATAGTAGAAACGGTTAACTCAGAACTGAGTCATTCATTGTCTTTGTTATACAATCGAGTTGTGGACTCTTTGTAGAAGAATCCTATTGAAAAATTGTGTTTTTTATACTTCAGGTTGCTTATTACCTCTGTGAATATTACCTCTCACTGCGGGAGAAAACAGTAAATTATAAAGATTCTCCTGTTTTTAAGTGAAAATATTGAAAATATTTATTTGCAAAATCAACTGCTTTCTGATTGTAAACTGCTAACAGGTGCATTCAAAAGAAGAACTAAATGGCTGTTAGCATACCAGTGCTATGTATTGAAAGAATAAGGAAAATTTATCTATATATACAGTCACTCTTTGCCCAGTCCCCCTGTACTGCCTATGCCAGTGATGGTTAACCTTTTCAGCATCAAGCACCCAAAGTATGTGCGTGTGTGAGCATCCCCAAAATGCAACACGTGCAATCCCCACACAGGCACACATGACTCCCACAGGTGCCCCAGCCCCCCGTGCATGCGTGGCAGAGATCTGAAGACCAGCTGGCAGCGGGAGGTGAGCATGCACGGCAGAGCTGATCTGGGGCGATGGCTCACGTGCCCAGAGAGATGGCTCTGTGTGCCACCTCTGGCACATGTGCCATAAGTTCGCCATCACGGGCCTATGCTATAGAAAGTACACATCACATGTATTGATCATATCAGATTTTAGAACAATTGGTGTCCTCAAATCACTTTTGACTGTAGGGAAATAATTGTATGCATAAAGATAAAAAAGAATCGGCATTAGCTACAATAGAGAAATGTTTGGTGAAGATGATAGAAGATGGCTGAGATGGTTAAATTAATATTTTTGATCAAAGAAAAGATAGTTATTTATATTTATTATTGATTGGAAAACTATTATGGCCTTTTGTGCAAGGCAGAAAAAATGAATGTATGACTTCTGTTTTTCATGATTAGATGGGATAAATTATGGAAAGAAGAAGGTCATGTTGTAACCATAGTATATGAAATAAATTTATAATTGTACTTATAACTACTGTAAAGAAGAACAGAAACCACTTCTTTGAATCTGTTTTGCATTTATGTTTCCTCTGCTCAATAAGCATATTGTATCTCAGTGGATACACAAGTATATTATACAGTATCCCATATTGTACTTACAGTGAAAGAGAATTCAATGTGCATATTTAAGGAACAGTTAACAGTTCAGTTCGTCCATAAAACTAGATCTTTTATTATCTGAACTAGTCAATGAGAATTACAACTGCCTATGAAAATTAACAATGCCTACCATACCAGCAATAAACAACTTCTCCTAGAAAGTTTAAAGAATTAAGTTTTCCTTTAATGTTTAAGGAATGAATCTCAATGACGTCTCTAGGCACTCTAGCTCAGATGAGTTTTGTTATTCTGATATTGGGTGCTTGATCTTTCGTGATTGTTTACAAAGTCCCAGGTATTATCTGTCTTCATACTATCTTGTTGTATGAGCCTGAAACTTCTAGCATTGCCAGTCAGTATTGTGACACATATGATGTTTGCAACAATTAGGGTTCACGATTCTGGAAGATTGTTGGCATACGTCAACGGTAGATCTATCTAGATGTCTATGACATAAGCTTTGAGGTGGTACCAGAAGAAAATTACCTGATATTGGAGCACAGCTAAATTCTCCAATAATCATATGACATTTTGATGTGTACATGGTGCAAAGATGTACAATCAATCTAGACACTATAAAGGAGGTTCTATTTAGAATATTTATTTTGTCTGATTATAGAAATCTTAATCAATTACTAATATGTAATTGTAATTCCATATTACCGTTTCAGATATTTTAAAGGGTCTCTTAAAGTTGTAATGAGAAGTTGACACTCTCTATTGATTTTTTTAAAAAAATCTTAAGCCAGAATGTTTGGTTTTAGTTACTATTTGTTTCTATTCCGACTTAATCAGATTCTGCAAAGTTTAGGATTGGTGAACTGATTAGCTTTTACAAATGCAGTCATTTATTTCCAAGATAGTCTTGTAATGGGTCCATTTGTGTTGGCAGGATTGTTGATAAGGAGTAACAATGAAGAATGTGTTTAAAAAGTGATAAAAAACAAATGACCTCAGTAAACCCTCCAATTAAGAATAATCAAAAAGTTGGGTTAAAACTAACATTTTTATAAATGCTCAGAATATATTTGTTTAATAGATCGCTAAATGAATTGAAAGCTGGTCATAAATAAATATAATTTTATCATTAGCTAATTCTTTTTAAGCCGAAGTAGCATTTTAGGAAGATTTAGGAAGGCCTAATAACTCAGTTCTTTCCCACAAGGGGGCAGTGTTATGCCATAATAATGTGATACACTTGCTTTATTGGCAAACATAAATGTGAGAAATTTGTATTTCGGTGCCTTAGAAGGCAAGTTATGTATGTTCAAATTTATCTTAATGCTTTTGAATAGATCACTGTTTTTTTTCAGGCATGTACTTTTTCAAGCTAATAAATTGAAGTTTATTCTAAATATTCTTGCTCACGAAAAGAACTGGAATTCAAATGATATGGTATGGAGTGACATCACCCTTTTAAAAATATTTGGCTTACACCAGAAAAGGGCACCTGGATTTCTCTTCAGCCCAATATGCTAAGGGGGCAACCTTTTCAGAAACTGCATCTATTTCAGGATAGATCAAGTGTGGCTGTAAGAACACCAATCTCAGTTTACAATTGAACTAGGCTGCATCTGCCCATATTTTGTGATGTTTTCTTTGAATGGCTCTGGAAATATTAGTTGGGTCAAAATCCAGGTGCTAGTTTGAGAGGAAATAGCTGTTTCAGAAAAGCAGCAGTGGCTTCCAGGCCCCTTCTGAAAGCCCTAAAAGCTAAAACGTTGTTCTAAATTCCATTTAGGTTCCCACTTTGATTGATTAGATTGCATTTTTTATATATTTAAAAGGTTATGGAACTTCAAAAGCACTGTAGTGGATTTTTTTTTGTAGTTATCCAGTATGTGGTTCTCCAATCTCCACCTCCAATCAATTGAGCCCCTTGGGTACATTTCAACTTAAGTGGTTATTCTGCTGTAAAATGGTTTTAAATTAAATTGGTTTCAGGCATGGCATCAGACAAGAGTCCAGGGTAGGGGTGAACATTTGGCGACTGTCGTACTGAAGTCTCTTAAAGCTTTGAGGGACACTGCTTCACAGGTTGCCAGATGTGAGACCCTGTTCAGCTCTAAGGAGCAGTAGGAATTTTTGCTGCTATACCAGCTTCCCTGTTGTGTAGCAACCTCCCTGCGTGAGCTGCTGGAGTCTGTGGCTGGGCCTGTGGTAGAGTTTCCAGACATATGGTTCTGGGAGACTCCAGTCTGCTTTCTCTGATGTTAAAGTCAGAGACTGTTCAGGAGTTGATGGCTACAATGACAGTTTAGGAGTTCAGGGCCTGTCTCAGTTTATGCAGAGCCTGACATGGGACTCACACCTGATCTGGTTTTCCTGTTTGAACAATGGCAAGTGATCTGGAGTTGAGAGAACTCCTACGCTGATTACCATAGACTTCTCAGGTGTATCTACTACAGGGAGATAGGACTCAGGAGACCAATCTCTTCTGGGTGATTTCAGAGAGAGCTGAGGTTATTCTGGCTCCAATTCAGGGTGCTATTTTCATCCTTGAAGTCCTTCATGGCATGGGGCTAGGTTACTTGAGTGACTTCCTCTTCCTGATTGTAAGTGTGCTTCCCATAGGTCTTGCAGATGAGGTAAATTGCAGGCCCCATCTATGAAGAAGTTATATATGACAGGACTCTAGAAATGAACCTTTTCTGCTGTGGCACCTGCCCTGTGGAACATCACCAATCCTCAAGTGAGGTTAGCCTCATATCTCCTGAGTTTCCAGAAATCCCTTCAGGCTTAGTTGTGTCACCAGGCATGGGGATTGCAAAGGAATGGTAATTTGATAAGATCTCTCTGTTTATAATCTGATTCTCTCACACCTTTTATAATATTACATTTTTGTACTCTTGAATGCTTTTAAAATTGTTTATATGGTTGTTTTATGCTACCCAGAATCCATTAGTTTATAACCACATTGCTGTGGCCAAATATTGTAGTGATTGTGATAGCTCCCATACTACCACCTCTTACAATACTAGACAACACAGTAACAACAGTAGAGACCTTCAAATTTCTAGGTTCTACCATATCACAAGACCTAAAATGGACACCTAACATCAAAAAGTCATTAAAAAAAACACAACAAAGAATGTTCTTTCTGTGCCAACTCAGAAAGCTCAAACTGCCCAAGGAGCTGCTGATACAGTTCTACAGAGGAATTATTGAGTGTATCATCTGCACCTCTATAACTGTCTGGCTTGGTTATGCAACCCAACAAGACAGACACAGACTTCAGAGAGTAATTAGGACTGCAGAAAAAATAATTACTACCAACCTGCCTTCAATCAAAGACCTGTATACTGCACGAGTCAAAAAGAGGGCTGTGAAAACATTTACAGACCCCTCATATCCTGGACATAAACTGTTTCAACTCCTACCCTCAAAATGATGCTATGGAGCACTGCACACCAGAACAATTAGACACAAAGACAATTTTTTTCCTGAATGCCATCACTCTGCTAAACAAATAATTCCCTCAACACTGTCCAACTATTTACAAAGTCTGCATTACTATTACTATTAATCTTCTCATTGTTCTTATCACCCATCCCCTCTCACTTATGACTGTATGGCTGTAACTTTGTTGCTTGTATCCTAATGATTTTTACTGACTGTTTCCTAGTATGATTTGTTTGCTTATTGTACCCTATGACTATCATTAAGTATTGTACCTTATGATTCTTGACTCTTGATGAATGTATCTTTTCTTTTTATGTACACTGAGAGCATTTGCACCAAGACAAATTCCTTGTGTGCCCAATCACATTTGGCCAATAAAGAATTCTATTCTATTCTATTCTATTCTATTCTATTCTATTCTATTCTATTCTATTCTATTCTATTCTAGTCTATTCTGGTCTAGTCTAGTCTAGTCTAGTCTAGTCTAGTCTAGTCTCAATTATGTAAACCATTCAGTTAATACAAAAATGTATTAGTAAACAAATGTTAGTGCCTTAACATGATAAAGCTGTGCTTTTTATTTTTCAAGCCATTCTACCGCAAATTCCTGGACCATGTTCCCTCCCCTTATATCACACAGTATGTCAGGATCACTTTTCCTTTATTAGCTAATTAAGAAATGTGTGCCTCCACCTTACATGAACAGCAGAAACTATTAAATCCATCCAGAATCTGGGATGCTCCCTAGCAGTTTGGAAAATGTGAATTCGTCTCCTTATGAGACTTGCCAGATGAATGTTTGGATTGCAATGTCCAAGAATCCTTACAGTTTGGTAAAATAGAGTGTAGAACAGGGATGCCCCACCCTGGCAATTGAAGACTTGTGGACTTCAATTCTCAGAATTCCTCATGCTGGCTGGGGA
Organism: Naja naja; assembly: GCA_009733165.1. Lineage (NCBI taxonomy): Eukaryota > Metazoa > Chordata > Lepidosauria > Squamata > Elapidae > Naja > Naja naja. Next base: position 128,298,446 of record CM019149.1, on the reverse strand, counting down.
ATTCTGGGAGTTGAAGTCCACAAGTCTTAAAGTTGCCAAGGTTGGACACCCCTGCTATATAACTGTTTAGAGATGCTTGACAGCAGATTTGAGTCATTCTTCCCTCATAGGAACTTGTCAAATATCTAAGTCCACTTTAAATGATTGCTTCCATTGATATCACTGGAAGTTACCTTTGAGATACTAAGTTACAGCTTTGAAGAATAAGTGTACGAATCAGAAGAGTCAAATTTTTCCAAGTTTCTATTTGGTTGCTGTTTTCTGTCTCTTTCTCTGTTCTAACTGGGCTACCAAGAAGACAATTTTGAAGAGCTCTATCAAGGCAGGGAATCAGTGACAGATTCACTAATTAAACTAGGCTTCTTAAACTGGTTGAAGCCCATCTGTTAAAATATTTTTAATCAATCCTATGATTGACTAAAGTTTAGAGGATCTTGTTAACTTGTCTATATATTTAAACTGTTAAAGATGCTGAGCCCAGTCTGTTTTCAAATCAACCTTTATTATACAAGCAGCTTAAATTAAATAAACATACAGAAAGATTATTACCAGTGTCTTTTGCCTTCTTTAGTTTCTTCTCTTTCAGGCCTCTCTTGGTTTCTATAACTACCTATGTAGTTAGGTTTTCTCAGTCCTTTAGCTTCTTAGATAAGAAGTCAAATAGTCTTTAGCCTAGGAGTACTGTATCTTCCTTTCAGCTTAGTTACCAGAAGTTCTGAGATATATATTTGAGAGAATTGATCGCCTATGCTGATCAATTTCTCTTAAGGACAATTGAAAATAATTCTTTAAAACACAGACCTCTTAGGAAACTTAAAGCTCTCTTTTAGGCTTTTCCCTCTCTCTCCCCTTTCTCCTTTGTCATGAGGTTCCTCCACCTCATGCTCCTGAGGTACCCAGCAGTTTCTCCCCCTGTTAGACCTCTCAGGGGAATGTGAGCCTCCTCCTCTTGATGGCTCCTGAGTCCTCTCTCCCTCCTGAGGTAAAAACCAGTTGGGCTGCCCCTTATATACTAAGGGGTGTGGCTTGTGATGCCAGAACAGGGTATGTGGTGTTACCCTGTCATTGGTGGATTTGATCTCCCTATCAAATCCTCACAAATTGTAAACTGCATAGCAACACCAGAAAAGGCCTATTTTCTGACACCATCTATCTAGGCATACCTTTCAAAATGCCACAGATGACAGATGGTCTAAGGGTTCAGCAAGCAAGGGCCCTGTTACCCATCTTTCTTTGAGTGGGGACTTTGGAGGGAAAAAAAACCCTTGAAAGAGGCAAAGGGCAATTTTGCTTATGAGAGAGGCAAGTTTTGTCACATAGGGACAAGCTATTAGGGAAATGTAACACAAGCTTATTTGGCTATTCAGCAGCTTTAATTCCTGTCATGGCAAAATGCCAATCCCAGGCACCTGGCATTGGCTTAAATAGAATACATGTCTACTTTTGCTCCCGGTATATGCATTAGCCTGACCATACTATACTCCTTCAAGGTGATTTATTTCTTTTCTATATATTGCAAAAATTGGCATGCAAACAAGCCCGCTGTCACACTTGGTTAATAATTTGAATGTAGTTTAAAGCAAATGCCCCCATTACCCTTTAAAACTCACTAAGAACTGACATTTTTGGATGGAGTGGAAGAAGGTTTTGAGCAGAACACGCCAGCTTCTCAATAGCCTGGAGAAAATGTAAGGGATATCCAGCTTAGGCAGCAATTCTGGATGTCAAAACAAGTTTCCTTGCTGTCATAAAATGCTATTTGGATTTTACATTTTTAATTAAAATTTTAATTATCCCCAGAGTATTTTATTAGCTTTTATGAAGACAGCTGCTTTTTATCCTATCAACCAAAGCTTTGCTCTGCTCTAAAGAGCAACTTGTCCCAGTTAAGAGTTTTGTCCTGAATAATTTTCATCATTGGAAAACTAGGTTATTTAATTTAAAGTGACATTTACCATCCCAATTTGATTGAAATGGCTTTTTATTGCAGAAGCAGCAAAATAACCTTGGATGGGGATTTTGTGCTTTGTTTAGATAAGATGAAATCTTCCCAAGAGCCTAATTCCCCCTTATTTCCATACTGGATCTTGATCCCACCCACTCTGTTTCCATATCATTAGCAGCATGAACCTAGAAGATCCCTAGAGAAATTAGTGGATGCTGTTAGTGGTTTGTGGTTTGGAGCGTATTATTGGATGATATGGTAGGAGTGTTTCTTTACATGTCTATTGGTATACATAATGTGAAAACCTGAATAATAACCCTGGACCTTAAATGTATTTTTTCAATATAAGCAAGCTTGTTACTAGCTGCCTATTTTAATTAAGGTTCAAGTTTCTGCTCTTTTTTTATCCTGCCTTTATTATTTATATAAATATCTCAAAGCACCAAACATACCTAATACTCTTTCCCTCCTCCTATTTTCTCCACAATGACAACCTTGTCAGGTGTGTTGGGCTCAGAGAATGTGACTGGCCCAAAATCGCCCAGCTGGCTTTCATGCCTAAAATGGAACTAGAACTCACCATCTCCTGTTTCTCAACCTGGTACCTTAACCCCCAGTCCTAACTTGCTTTGTAATCCTGGTACTTAAATTGGGCTCACATAGTTTTTTTTCTTGGAGGGGCGCGATGCTTCAGTGGTTAAGACAATGAGCTTGTCAGCTGGAAAATCAACAACTTGGGTTGAAGACCTGAGTGTCATGTGACAAGGTTAACTCCGGTTACTCACTCCTATCAACCTATAGCAGTTGGAAAACATGCAAGTGCAAGTAGAAAAATAGGTACCACTTTGGTGGGAAGGTTGCAGCATTCTGTATTTTCATATTGGCCACAGGATGATGGAAATATCTCTCAGATAATGCAGGCTCCCATGGCTGAGTACCAGAGATGAGCTCCACTACCTTGAATCAGTCATGACTGGACTGGGAAAACCTTTAAATTTTAAGGTTGTTTTGGAAGACATGGTATTCCGTGGACATTGTTCCAATCAGGACTGTGCACAAATGACCTTTAGGAAAGCAGCATCCTATTGGTAGGGTAGATTTTACCCTTGATTCATCATTCATCCTAGCATAGACATTTCTTCTTGAAGGAGCAATTGGCAAAAGAAGTAATAGCACAGCTGGGTCCCAACTGGCATCCTAAAAAATGCCCTGGATTAGCATGGTGGGAGAATGTCAGGAAAGAAGAGGCATTTCCTCACTCTAGATGTATGAGACTCTCCGCCTGGCATAGGTGACGTGGAGAAGAAGCATATGTAATACCTATCTTGCCTTTTGCTACTCTTGTCAAACTTCTAAAAGTTCTCAAGAACAGCTTTTCAGGGAGGAGGGAAGGCACTGAGCTGGAGATGAGCAAGAGTTAACATTTACTTTTTCTGTGCCATGATACCAAACCTGCTCCTTCATGCATGACACAAAGTCCTAAAAAGTCAACATTTTTCATCTAGGTTGACCTTAAAAAAACCCAGAAGAATTGTACAGAAACCTTGGATACTTGTAGAAGACTTGGATGAATCAAGGAAGAGCAGAGGAAGGCTGAAGCCCAAGCAAAACCTGCCCCTCCCTTTCTTTTATTAGTTTCCCTTCCATGGCTGGTAACAAATTACAATTCAAAGAAAGTTCTACTAGATTAGATTTAATCTAGGACTTTGTTACATGAATATAGACTGATAGCCTGCAAGGGAAATATGTAGAGGCCTTACTGATTGTGCCTATATCTGGTATTTATAGGTACACAGGTAATCCTCAACTTAGGAGTACAATTGAGCCCAAAATTTATGTTGCTGAGAAATTTGTTAAGTGAGTTTTGCTCCATTTTATGGCTTTTCTTGCCACATTTGTTAAGTGAATCACTACAGTTGTTAAATTAATAACATGGTTGTTAAGTGAATCTGGTTTTCCCATTGACTTTGTTCATCAGAAGGTCACCAAAAAGTGATCACATGACCCCGGGACACAGCAACGGTCATAAATGTGAGTCAGTTGTCAAGCATCTGAATATAAATCATGTGACCACGGGGATGCTCCAAGGGTCATATGTGTGGAAAATGGTCATACATCCCTATTTTTAGCACTGCTGTAATTTTGAACAGTCACTAAGTGAACGGTTGTAAGTCAAGGACTACCTGTACATTGTTATGGCCCATTGATTTTTTTTAAAGTACTGCTACTGTATAGATCAGGGCTCTCAAACTCCTGGCCCATGGGCCAGATGTGTCATTTGGTGGCCATGCCCACGCCTGGTTTAGTGAAGGTTCCCGATACTTCACATGACACAGCGGTGATGATCAGTGGTGGTATTCAGCAGGTTCTGACTAGTTCTAGAGAACCAGCAGTGAAAATTTTGAGTAGTTCAGAGAAGCGGCAAATGCCACCTCTGACTGGCCCCGCCCCCATCTAGTCTCTGCCTCCTGAGTCCCAGCTGATCGGCTGGGTCTCCTTTTGTTGCCCTGTACAGGAGAACGGAGCTGGAAAACAGGTTAGAGGGGTTGGGAGGGAATGGGATTTTGCAGTAACCTTCCCCTGCCACGCCCACCAAGCCACACCCACAGAACCAGTAGTAAAGATTTTTGAATCCCACCACTGGTGACGATGTGAGTTTGACACCCATGGTATAGACAGACTGCTTACAATTAACCAGTTCCTTTGCTCCCTTCCCAATATCTATCCTTTCCTTCAGTTGATTTAAAAATATTTCCAGTCATAATCTTGTTTCGCTTTGTAGGTCCCTAAATGGATCTGCCTTCCAGGCTTTCTGCATTATGTCCCCTCCCTGTGACTATCACTGGAATCTTGATCAGCTCATCAGTTGCTTCCTCCGGTTGATTACCCAGTCACAATTAGAAAGTGTATTCATGTATGACTAATCGCACTACACTGGGATATGTACCAAAATGTGCCTTTTGTTGAAAAGAAAATGAAAAAACAAGGCTTTCCTAATGTAGGAAGAGGCTCAACCACATGATAAATTAATTGGCGGGAGCGGGGGGGAGTCTTTGGAATTTTTAATTTTTTAAAAAAATTATTTATTATTAAACTTCCATGCCACCTATCTCACCCATGTGACTCTAGGCAATTTATAGTCATATAATTAAAATATGTTATAAACCTTAGAGCAATAAATACAAACCATATTTTTTTAAATTTGCTTAACATTCAGAATCCAGGGTACCAATGCCACAGAGTACACATACATACACATATTACTGCATAGCAAAATTGAAAAACACAAGTCTTTTGCTTTGATATTCACTTTTAGCAAGTTGAGAGGTGTCAACTTTGGCCAGCAACCCAAGCCCCTGAGAATTTTGTGATATTCTGCTGTGAAATGTGAGCTCTGTCATTTGATCTCAGGTTGTTTGATCTCAGACTGTAAATATTTATTCTGGCTCGTCACCTATCCCCGAGTCAGTTGAAAATAATAGTAGCACAAAATCTGCCAACCTCAGGGTGGATCCACGCTTTCCTTTCTTGTCCCTCTTCCAAGTTACTAGCAGTCCATCCCCACCCACCCACCCCAAGGTAATCTATACATATATAAAAGTGAAAGCTTCATCACAAAATCTCCAGAACCGTAAAGCCTAGAAACTTGAAATTTGGCATCCATGTTCCTCTTGGCTTCTAGGTGCTTGCTAAGAAAGGATTTTTTGAAATGACCATCAGAGCATTAGTATTTCGTATATTATTATTAACATGCTCTGATGCTAAGGAGTTCTAGTCCCCTCCCCACCTGAAAAGAAATCTGTTCCAGATGCAAAACACAAGCAGAGGAGAGGAGTTTCAGTTTCAGTTTCACAGCAGCAAGCAGCTTTAGTGCAGAACAGTTGAGCTAAGCCATGCCCAGGCTCCTTGCTGTCTCCTTCTTGCTCACACAGCAAATACTGTTTCAGTTTCCATGTTTCAGTTTCCAAACAGCCCTCAACTCTCACACACTGACAGGATGCTAGCCAGATGAATACTGATGGATGCTGGTAAGCAGAGGCAGATTTTTTCTCTTATTTTCCTCCCCAAAAACTAAGCCCAATCACATAGTTTTGTAGTGAAGCATGGGTATAGAGCTAGTTGATTATATATACCTTGAGGCTACTTTTGAAGAGTGTTAGACTAAAGATGAAATTACTGCATCAAAAATGGTATCACCAAGACTGTCTTAAGACATGATCAACTCTTTGGTAGGAGATGAGATGTAAGCAATATCTGGAAACCCAACAGAGAAATGAGATTGCTAAGAAATATTTTGTGCTGTGGGTAGGTACAAGTGCAGAAGGACACTGAGATCCAATATGTTTAAAAAGACAAACTACCTTGAATCTGATACATCTGAAAAAATTATGCTTTTGGTCCTGTGAGCTCCAACGTTGGTGTTATGCTTTAGGGGAAAGATCAAGGTGTGAAGGGAATTTTTTCAAAATCTTACATATCTGGGATAATCAACATGACGCTGTTCACAAAAAGAAATATGTTGCCATTAATTAATAAGATATGCATTCCTTAACCACAGTTAGATTTTAGATTTGAAATTGCAATTGATATCCCATTCATTAATAAACCTGAAATCTAAAAATAAACTGATGTAGGATTTAAATTGTGGTTAGGTGGAAGGGAGAAGGAGGGGGAAGAGGCAAGGAGATGTGGATTGCATGTGAGGCAGGTTACAAGAATCTTAACAAATAAGACTGTAATGTTTTAAAAAGCCACTGTATTTGCTGAGACCTGAAACTTTTTGATGCATATTGAGTTGAGGAATCTTTTGCTCAATTGTCCTCCTAAAGTTTTTTTTTCAGAATGGGTTAGTTTGAGATCTGTAATAGAATGTTTAGGGAGATTAAAGTGTCCCGATATTACTTTATCCTTGCTCAGGGTTCCTGATATTAAACTCATGTCCATTTTGCACAAAGTTTGTTCTACATTGAATCCAGAAGAGCACTGCTGATAGATGATGACACATATTGCATTAGAGGAAGTACATGTGGAGATGTCTCTAATTTTGTGTGTTTATTTGTTGGGGCCTATGATGATACTGTTGGTGTACTGTACATGGTGAAGGCAAACTAATATCTCGGTCTGACTCTCATGGTAACATCATTATTCTGTTGTTTCTCACTACTTGTGAGAATCTGCTTCCAGCTGAGTGTTGTGGTTAGTCAGCAGCAAGTGCAGACAGCTGAGGAGAGTGAGGACTCAGATGAGGGTCCAGGACCATTAGGGAGTGGACTGCTGCCTTCAGAGATTGTGGGGGCTGGCAGCAGCGATGAGGAGGTTCCTGAGGAACCTGTGCCAAGTGTGTGTGCGCGCAGAATTGCTCATAGGAAAGAGCAGTTGCAACAGCATGGGTGACTCAGGAGTAAGGCTGCAAGGTAATGGCCCCTCCTTCAAGAAGATAAAAGGCAGCTGTGAAGCGAATGTTCTTTGCAGGAAGCAAAGACATTTTGAAACTCAGCCTCATGGACATTACAGTATCTTAAGTTGGTATTTGAAGACTCTTGTGTTGTGAAATATTTCTTATCTGTGATTCTTGGCAGTCTCCCACAGTTTTGGTAAGGTTTGTGCTTATCAAAGTTAATTAGTTTTCAGCAGCCTTTTAACTGGGGATTCATAAGACTCATTAAAAGGTTTCTGTTCCCTTTGGTTATTGTTTGTCTTATTGGAAAAGGGTTTAGGACAGAACACTGAGTGGCTATCACTGTTCAAGTAGGGCTTGCAACCCAATGTCCAAGAAAATATAGTATGTGAAGTATGAGCAGTAGCTTACTAATAAGTTATTTAAGTAGGTTGAGCTATGAGTTATGATATCTGACTCCTTTTTTTGGCTACTAAGGACTAACATAGCTCTTTTCTTACAATGATGATGTGAAGGATATAGCCTATTTTGCCTTTGTACCAGTGTCTTTTCCCTCACTTGGACCTAAACCCAGATGGACGTTTCTTCCAACAACAAGATTGAGGTTTATTCTCTGAGTCAGAGGTCAATGTGCAAGGATGGTATTCTATCTGAATATTTCTGAACATGAGATCAGTTATATGAATTATCAGAATCTTTTGATGGACCTTGAAATGATTTTCTTCTCTCAAAGCAAGAAGGAGGTTTCATACACCTACAGTGTGGACTACTGCAATGCTCTCTACATGGGGCTGCCCTTGAGGACCACTTGGAGGCTTCAGCTGGTGCAGAATGCGGCCACGCGGGTTGTGATGGGAGTATGCTGATACTCCCATATTACACCCCTCCTGCGTGAACTGCATTGGTTACCAGTTGCCCTCTGGGTGAGATTCAAGCTGCTGGAAATTGCCTATAAAGCTCTACATGGCTTAGGGCCAGGGTATTTACGGGACCATCTTCTGCCAGCAGTGATTTCCCAGTGCTCGGTGTGCTCCCACAGACAGGGCCTCCTTAGGGTGCCGTCGGCCAGACAGTGTCAGCTGGCAGCCCCCAGGGGGAAAGCTTTCTCTGTGGGAGCACCCACCCTGTGGAACCAGCTGCCCTTGGAGTTGCAGTTGGCCCCTGACCTTCGATCCTTCTGTCACGACCTGAAGACATGGCTCTTCCAGCAGGCTGACCTGGACTGAGGGGGTTATTGGCTTTTACTGGTTTACTGTTTATTGTGGGTTTTAAATTTTGTTGGGATTTAATACTTTTTAATAATTTTAATTTTTGTATTCTATGTTTTTATAGTTGGGAGGCACCCTGAGTCCTTTGGGAGAGAGGGTGGCATATAAATCCAATAATAATAATAATAATAATAATAATAATAATAATAATAATAATAATACAGGTGAAACTCAAAAAATTAGAATATTATGCAAAAGTTTATTTATTTCTGTAATGCAACTTAAAAGGTGAAACTAATATATGAGATAGACTCATTACTTGCAAAACAAGATAGGTCAAGCCATGATTTATCATAATTGTGATGATTATGGCTTACAGCTCATGAAAACCCCAAATCCATAATCTCAGAAAATTAGAATATTGTGAAAAGGTGCAATATTCTAGGCTCAAAGTGTCCCACTCTAATCAGCTAATTAAGCCATAACACCTGCAAAGGGTTCCTGAGCCTTTAAATGGTCTCTCAGTCTGGTTCAGTAGGAATCACAGTCATGGGAAAGACTGCTGCCCTGACAGTTGTGCAGAAAACCATCATTGACACCCTCCATAAGGAGGGAAAGCCTCAACAGGTAATTTGCAAAGGTAATTGCAAAAGAAGTTGGATGTTCCCAAGTGCTGTATCAAAGCACATTAATAGAAAGTTATGTGGAAGGGAAAACTGTGGAAGAAAAAGGTGTACAGGCAGCAGGGATGACCGCAGCCTGGAGAGGATTGTCAGGAAAAGACCATTCAAAAGTGTTGGGGACTTTCACAAGGAGTGGACTGAGGCTGGAGTCAGTGCATCAAGAGCCACCACACACAGACGGATCCTGGACATGGGCTTCAGAAATGTCTTACTTGGGCTAAAGAAAAACAGACCTGGTCTGTTGCTCAGTGGTCCAAAGTCCTCTTTTCTGATGAGAGCAACTTTTGCATCTCATTTGGAAACCAAGGACCCAGAGTCTGGAGGAAGAATGGAGAGGCACAGACTGCAAAATGCTTGAAGTCCAGTGTGAAGTTTCCACAATCTGTGTTGATTTGGGGAGCCATGTCATCTGCTGGTGTTGGTCCACTGTGCTTCATTAAGTCCAGGGTCAATGCAGCTGTCTACCAGGAGATTTTGGAGTACTTCATGCTTCCTTCCACAGATGAGCTTTATGGGGATGCTGACTTTATTTTCCAGCAGGACTTGGCACCTGCCCACACTGCCAAAAGCACCAAAACCTGGTTCAATGACCGTGGGATTACTGTGCTTGATTGGCCAGCAAACTTGCCTGACTTGAACCCCATAGAGAATCTATGGGGCATTGCCAAGAGAAAGATGAGAGACATGAGACCGAACAATGCAGAAGAGCTGAAGGCCGCTATTGAAGTATCCTGGTCTTCCATAACACCTCAGCAGTGCCACAGGCTGATAGCTTCCATGCAACGCTGCATTGAGGTGGTAATTGCTGCAAAAGGGGCCCAAACCAAGTACCAAGTACACATGCATGCTTTTACTTTTCAGAGGTCCGATATTGTTCTATGTACAATCCTTGTTTTATTAATTGCATGTAATATTCTAATTTTCTGAGATTGTGGATTTGGGGTTTTCACAAGCTGTAAGCCATAATCATCACAATTATGACAAATCACGGCTTGAACTATCTTGTTTTGCATGTAATGAGTCTATCTCATATATTAGTTTCACCTTTTAAGTTGCATTACGGAAATAAATGAACTTTTGCACGATATTCTAATTTTTCGAGTTTCACCTGTACTAACCAAAACAGAAGTATTTGCTCACAAATTGCTTATAGTTTAGAGATTAGCTTCCCAATATAGCATTTGGGAATGTCAACATGCCCACAGAGATTCTGCTTTATTGGAAGGTGCAAAGGATGGAAGAATCATAGACTTCCATTATCCTCTATGTAGGGTGTTTTGATCCTTTTATCCAATTAAATAAATAAGGAATAAAGAGTCAGATTCTTGAGGAACAAAAAAGAAAGAAAGAGAAAAATGCAGGAGGGTTAATTTTTCCGGAAGAAACTCCCTACTTTAATATTCATCTTAACTACAGACCAAGGTATTAGAGATCCATTTTCAGACCAAACTGTTTAATTGTTCCCTTAGTCATAAGACGTCATTGCTCCTGAAGAAAAGGGGGCCTTCCCCTTTAAATTGGGGTTTGTAGGGTTTAATTTATTTTTCAAGAAAATAAGTTTTCATGCTTGGAAGGGTTTCCATTTTGCACATTGACATTTTCCTGCAGTAGCAGCAGAACAGGCAGCGTATGGTGTTACACATGATAATAAGTCTTGAACACTGCTTTCAAAATTGCACCGTGCCCTTTTTGCAAGCCAGATCCATCAATACCAAGGAAGTACAATTCATACACATTCAATATGCATTTACTCTGCAGACAACCCTCCCCTCCACTGATCTGTTTGGGAGAAGGCCATGCTTTGGATACTGCATTACAGCTGATAAATAATAAGAAGTAGACTGGGTCTGCCACTAGGGTTTCTGGTGATGGATGAAATACAGGCAGACTGAATGCTTACAATATGTGGTGCTGAAAACCAGAGATAAGAAAGAACATGCATTAAATATACAGCTTTGTACAAACCATGGAGGAGGGTAGCAACTTGCTTTCTGCACTACATCTGCAACACACCATCAACATCCCTGGACTGACAGTTCTGCCCACCCATAGATATCAGCTTTTCAGTGCAAGGGCTTGAAAATGTCATCACAGCCTCACAGTGCTACTGTCTGAGGCTATCAGAAAGCATGGGATCAAAGAAATTTTAAAAAAAGAGGGAACAAGTAAATATAGGAGAAGATAAGATTAAGGATTTCCCCTCCCCATATCTCAGGGAGGCTTTCTTACCTGTGCATATGAGCTCCAGATATAATTTGCATTGGTCTCTGTCTGTCTCCAGTACCAACACATAGACTGCTATGACGGACTATGAGAAAAAAAATGGGAAGATTGCTGGTGATAAGCAATAAGGGCTGGCCAATTTCATATTTGTAACCATGTTTGGTTACCTAAACAGTCCTTTTCAGGATGCAAACAATAAAGATGTTAACAAAACACTAGCATCGGCCTCAGTAATTGCAACACGTATGCCACTGGATATGCATCAGTTAATCTGTTTTCATAGTCATTGTAAGCATGCATTGTAAGCATGCAAGAAAATTCACAATCCTCATCCAAACAGCACCAAATTGCAAAAAGCTTATGCTTTTTAGTTAAAAACCATCAGTATTTATTTAAATATAACAAAATTTGCATACCAGTTAGTATAAAATATCATAAAATCAATGGCCTATCCCAAAAATGTCATAAACTAGTAAGTAACAAGGCCAAACGGAATACCAGAAACAAATTAGTATCAATCTGTCAAGTTTGCATGAAGAGTCACTTCAGTGAAGAGTTTATTAAGTGACTACAGCTCGAATGGACCTGACTTGGCTGGGCTACGGCTGCTTCTTATAGCCAGCAGCCGTAGTTGCCAGCCAATGGGAGTGCAGGGTTTTTCCCGCACTATTTAAACCAATCCCATTTGACATTTTACAAGAACAGTTCAAAATAAACCAATAACATTTAAACCTACATACATAACACCCCTCCCCACTAGGTTCAGTCCATACCAAACCCCAACCTATCTAATGTATTCTTTTAAATAGGTGGGGCTCTTGCGTGATGCGTTGAGACCTTCGTGGTTCAGAAGTTTTACATTCTCACCCAGTGATAGAAATGTGTCTGCTGACATTTCCCCATTGGGACTCCTGTGAAAGACCCTGTTTGACTGTTAGAATCTGGTCTCTCCTCCCAACCCATCTCCAGCCCAATGTCAGCACCCAAGTCAGGTAGTGATGTGCAATCTTCCACTTGTAAGGATGGATTTTGGCATTGTGACAGGTTTAGGGATGGTTCCTGTCGTAATGGCTTTCCGTTACATGGGGTTGATTCTTGCTTGCTGATTTTCCTCCTGTTCTTCCCCTTCCCCTTAATTGACATCAGGTGAGGGAACTAGAGAGAGACAAGAGGTGTTCCTGAGAGAACCTGGATCTAATTTGATCAATGTGCCTGCTCCAGAGGAGTCCATCCTCTGTTTGTACCCTTGTAAAACGAGGGCCTGTGATCTGTTATCTCAGCAGGAATCACAAAGGTTCACCTAAGGGTTCTTAGCATAAACAGAATCACCCACACTGAATGTGAACTTTGGAAGTGGAATCTGGTGGTGCGTTGGGTGCGCGTGAAGTGAAGAAAGGCGGTCAAGGGAAGACCTAAGTTTCCTATCCATCAACAACTCTGCTGGGGATAAGTTATTAGATGGGCTAGGAGTGATGTGCTGAACACTAAGAAGTTTTTCAATCTTCTCAGTGATGTCCCCAGGACCCAGTTGCTGAAAGCTTCTCTTTGGTAAAATGCCATCGTTCAGCCCGGCCGTTAGCCAAAGGGTGCCCAGGGCAGTAAGGGCATGTCTGATACCCTGTTGTGCTAGATAGGATTCAAAGAGGTTAGATGTAAATTGAGGGCCATTGTCAGAGACAAGAACATCAGGTAACCCATGGGTTACAAATAGTTTTCTGAGCTGCTTGATGACAGCATCAGTTGTGGTGGATGTCATGGGAAACACCTCTAGCCATTTGGAATAGGCATCTACTATAATAAGAAAGGTGTGCCCTCTAGTAGGACCTGCGAAATCAATGTGGATCCTAGACCATGGGCCCCTAGGACATTCCCATTCCTGTGTGGCATGAGATGGGGCAGGCCTGACCACCTGGGAATTGGGACAAGATGCAACCCAGTTTTCAACCATTTTGTCAATACCTGGCCACCATACATAACTCCTGGCCAATCCCTTCATCCTTACAATACCAGGATGACCCTCATGTAACATTTCCAAAACCTCTCTTTGCAGTTTTGCAGGAATAACCACCCTGTTACCCCACAAAATACATCCTCTTAATACAGATAATTCAGTTTGCCTGGATTTAAAAGGTTGGGCAAGGTGAGGTAGATCTTGAAGAGGCCAACCTTTCTTAATCCAGCCTATAACAGGAGCCAACACAGTGTCTTTGGCAGTCTCTCTGGCAATTTCAGCAGCATGAACTGGAAGCTTGGCAACAGTTTCTAGGAAAAAAGTGTGTGTTTCAGGTTCAAAGTCCTCCTTGTGGCAAGGAAGTAACGACTCAGTGCATCAGCATGTCCAATGTCCTTGCCAGGCCTGTGAATCAGTTTGTATGAATAAGCTGCAAGAAATTCAGTCCACCTCAGCATTCTTGGTGACAGAATAGTAGGTGTAGGCTTGTCTCCTGCCACAATGCCTAACAAAGGTTTGTGATCTGTAACAATGGTAAATGTTCTGCCATACAGATATTCATGAAATTTCTTAACAGCTGCAACAACTGCCAATGCCTCTTTATCCAATTGGCAATCCTCTCTGCTTTGGTCAAAGTGCAAGAGTAAAATGCAATAGGGGCTTCTCTCCCACTGGGAAGCCTGTGGCTCAAACCCCCCACTCCAAAGGGGATGCATCACAAGTCAGTACAACAGACAAATTCTCAGAGAACTGTATCAGTACAGCATCAGACGTGATTAGTCTCTTAATACTGTTAAATGCTGATTGTTCTTCCTCCCCAGACCCAAACAGACTTTTTTGTCAAGTAATCTGTGCAATGGTTCAGCAATGGTTGCCTTTTGAGGTAGGAACATGTGATAAAAGTTAATAAGTCCAAGGAAGGCTTGCAAATCTGTTTTGCATTTAGGTTTAGGGACTTCCTTGATTGCTTTAACCTTGGCATCAGTAGGGTGGATGCCATGCTTGTCAATCATGTAGCCCAGGAACTCAACCCTGTCAGTCTTAAGTGTGCATTTTTCTTCCTTGACATTTAACCCTGCTTTCCTGAATCTGGTAAGGACTTCTCTGAGTCTTTCTTGTAGCTGAGTGTCATTTTCAGCAGAGATTAACACATCATCAAAGTAAGGCACTACCCCTGGCAGTCCTTGAAGCATTCTTTCCATAAGGCTTTGAAAGATGCCTGGTGCCACGCTTACTCCAAATTGTAACCTTTTACATTTGAAAGCACCTCTATGAGTCACAATGGTTTGTGCCTCTGCAGTGGCATCATCAACTGTTAATTGTTGATATGCCTGGGCCAAGTCCAGTTTGGCAAAGACTGTACCCCTGCCAAGTGAATGTAGTAAATGATGCACCACTGGAACTGGATATGCGCTCTGTTGAAGTGCATGGTTCAATGTCCCCTTATAGTCTCCACAGATTCTTACCCTTCAGTCTTGACTGGTGTGACTATGGTGTCTCCCACCTGGAGTGGTCAGTGGGCTCTAAAACTTACTGACCCATCAGTCTTGACTGGTGTGACTATGGGTGTCTCCCACCTGGAGTGGTCAGTGGGCTCTAAAACTCCTTGAGCTATTAGTTTATCTAATTGTGCATCAATTTTTTCCTTTAAGGCAAATGGGAGCATTCTGGGCTTTAAGCGAATTGGTGGCACCTTGGGATCTAGATTGAAAGTGATAGGGTCCCCATATACTTGCCCAATCCTGCTGAAGACCTCTGGAAACTCAGATTTCAAGGCCTCCTCCCATTCAGAGTTGCTCACGTGATTGATGCCAGTCACCTCGATGCCTAGTGGCTTGAACCACTCAAGTCCCAGCAAGCTTGGGCGATCCTTGTCCACAATGGTCACGGGCAAACATTTGGTGTGGCCTTTAAACTTCACGTTGAAATCTCTTGCTCCAACTACTGGAATCTTGTTCCCTTGGTAGTCTTTAAGAGTCAGTGCTTGCTTCTGGAAATGTTTCTTCTGAATGTTGGGAAGTAGCCTATGAATAGTGTCCCATGACACCATAGATAAATAGGAGCCTGAGTCCACTTCCATTTGGCAAGGCCTTCCTTCAATGAATACCTTCACATGTACTTTTCTGCTTCTCAAGGGCGAAGAATGACCAATGGTGATTGTTTGATGAGTTTCATTCTTCCCATTTGCTTCTGAGTTGCACCCCATCTTTTCAAAGAAGTTGTTGGGCTTGAAATCTTTTTCAGGGAATTTCTTCCTACTAGGTGGAGTTCTGGATGATTTGCAGACTCTTGCTAGGTGACCCTTTTCTCACAACGTAGGCAGATGGTGTCTAAAAACTTGCATTCAGTGGGTGGCCCCCACACCTCTGCAATAAAATTCTTGCCTCTTTTTTCCAGGGTCTTTCCTTTTCTTCTCCATTCTGAGTCTAAAAATTCATTCTTCCACCTCACTGCAATCTGAATCAGAGTCTATTTGCTCGTAATGGGTTGTTGTGGATTTTCCACATCAGAATGGCTTGAGGCCTTGTTAATCTTTTTCATGGCTGCTGCTGAGGACTTGGTGGCTTCGCTGAAACAGCTTCCTCTATGGCCTCCTTAAACATGATCTTAGGTTTCATTAGCAGTTTGCTTTGTAAGACCTTATCTTTGAGGCCTAGAACTATCCGATCATGCATGGCCTCTTCTAAGTTGGTAAAGTCACAACCACCCCCAATGTCCCTTAAACTTGCCATGAAGTCGTTAACATTTTCGCTTTCCCTTGATCCCGATGGTAAAACTTCGTGTCTCTTAATGAGGCACGATACTTGTGGGGCGTAATGGGCTCTTAAAAGCTTTTCCAAATCAGGCCATTCCATTACCTTCAAGTCTGCAGCTCCTGCCAATGCCTTCGCCATCTTGAAGACTGCCGGACCGCAGTGCGTGAAATACTGCCCTCTTCTGCTTCGGGATATCGGCGAGATCGTTTCCTTCCAGTACATCTGGAAGCGATCCGCATACGATTCCCAGTCTTCCAGCCGCCCGGATCGAGCGGGGCTGGGGGTGTTCAGCGCAGCCATCTCGCTCTTCTGCTTGTCTTCCGCGTTGTCTCTTCTTCAGGGAAATCCCACCTTTGTCGCCAGTGTTAAGTTTGCATGAAGAGTCAGACGCGAAGAGCTTCAGTGAAGAGTTTATTAAGTGACTACAGCTCGAATGGACCTGACTTGGCTGGGCTACGGCTGCTTCTTATAGCCAGCAGCCGTAGTTGCCAGCCAATGGGAGTGCAATTTAAACCAACCCCATTTGACATTTTACAAGAACAGTTCAAAATAAACCAATAACATTTAAACCTACATACATAACAGTATCCACTGGACAGCTTAGAAGAAAGTCATTAGGGATCTTACCCTGAATCTATGAACATATTCATAAATGTGTGACTATTCCAGTATTTGAAATGATGAAACACGGAATCTCCCTTGTCTTTAATTGGATGCCTACTCTGAAAGCTCTTTACCTTCAAAATAACTATTCTTTTGGAAAATATTTCCCAAGTTAGAGCTGAATAGAGTCACCATCAAATTAACATCTCTGTTACTAAGGCACACTTGTCTTATTATCTCAATTTGTCTGAAACTGAAACTGATGACTATGTTATCTTGTAAATCACCAGTTAAGGGTAACCTGAACAATCTTTTTACTTCCTTTGACAGTATTTGTTTAAACATCTTTTGACTGCATAATTCATTTCCCTCAAAAAATAATGAATGTCAAGCAATGAATTATACCTCTTCAGACTTTTCTCCTTTTACAGTTACTCAGAAACATATTTCTGCCATCTCTGAATCCTTCTGAGAAGTGTAGGCTACCTTGTTTTCCCACATGCCAAAATTGCATTAAAAAAAAACAAGCAGAAAAAATGGAGAAAATGCAAATGTGCTTTAGACTCAGAGAATGATCAATGGAGCACAAGAGATTAAAAGGAACAATGTTTTTTTGAGTAGCATTGGCAATGTACTATTGGATCTAATTTTAAACAATATTTGATTGGCCATCATAGGAAGCTGAATTTTAGTTTAGTGAACATTTGGTTTCATCCAATTTAATTCTTCTTATGAAAGCTGCCTTTGATGAATATGTATAGCAAATGAGAGAAGTAACAGTTTTGCTTGTGCTGCCAAACTAGGATTAGGGATTTATTTGAATATTCAAACCCATATCTGAGTTAAAATCACGGAATACATTTGGCAACAAATCACAACTAGAAAACACTGTTAATAGTTAGCTTGCAAATTCAACAAAGCAATCATTATGTCTAAAGCAAGGATTTTGGATTATTTCAGATGTATTTGTGCCAGTCTAGCAAAATGCAAAACAGCCAAAAGAGGCTGATAAAGCCTCATTTTTTTTCCATCCAGGATTTGTTCTCTCTTGTCATTGTCCCTGACAACAACTTTCTTTCCATGTCGAAGTCTTTCTTAAGCCAAAGGCAGAAGTACAAGCTGGATCGATCAATAATGTCAGGCCACCTGTTTACTCCCACAAAGAAAATGCTAACTTCACAAAGAGAAACCAGGGATATCCAGAAAAATGCAGAGAGATAACACACCCAGCCAACCCAAAAATCCACCTGCAGGAAACAAATGCACTCAGGCAAAATGCTCACCTGGCTAAAATGTTCAAAGAAAACAAAACCTCACAATGAAGCAGATTGACTGAGAAAGCATGCCTTCTCAAACTTCTTGTACAAAAAAACAAAACACACCTCCGAAGAACCATGGCCATGCTGCTTGTCTTTCCTGTCCCCTCCACCCCCGGTTTTCACCTGGGACACTATCTGTGTAACACATCAGAGAGTTGATTGATGTACCCAGGCACTCAGAAAGAAAATAGGGAGCTATTTTTTTTGTGTGTGTGTGTATGGAGGGGGGGGGGGGAAGAAATTGTAAGGATCAGGGGTGTTGACAAAGTATGGCCAAAACAGTCAAGATGGTATCCACAATGCTGCAGTAGAAGCTTCATCAATCTTTTAATGTGCTGACCATAGGTAGTCCTTGACTTAGGATCACAATTGGGCCCAAAATTTCTGTTGCTAAGTGAAACATTCGTTAAATTAGTTTTGCCCCATTTTATGACCTTTCTTGCCACAGTTGTTGAGTGACTCACAACAGTTGTTAAGTTCGTAACATGTTTTTTTTAAGTGAATCTGGCTTCCCCATTGAATTTGCTTGCTTATGAAAGGGGATCACACGACTCCTGGACACCGTGACCATCATAAATATGAGTTAGTTGCCAAGTATTTTAATTTTGATCACATGATCATGAGGCTGCTGCAATGATTGCAAGTGTGACAAATGGCCATAAGTTCACTTTTTTTTTAAGGATGGGAGTTTTAATGTGTGCATGTGTACATTGAAGCACAGAAACCAACTTTTTGTGAATGGGGCAGTCTGTTACATATACTGTAGGCATATATATATATATATATATATATATATATATATATATATAAATAATATGCTTTTCAGTTTGGTATTTTGGATTCAGACATGTGTCAGGGAGAATGAAGGTATTTTAAGAAGGGAGGAGGCACTTACTCACTTGTCGACGGGCCTGTCGCCCAGTGCTCCCACAGATGGGGCCTCCTGGGGGTACCATCAGCTAAACATTGTAGGCTGGCGACCCCTAGGGGGAGGGCCTTCTCTGTGGGGCGCACCCTCTGGAACCAGTTACCCCTGGAATTGTGCTGGCCCCTGATCTCTGCTCCTTCTGCCGTGACCTTAAAACATGGTTATTTTCACAATCCGGCCTGGACTGACAGGGGATCGGGGTTTTTAACTTGGAATGTTTATTTGGCTGTAATTTAATATTTTTAAAATTGTTTTAATTTTGTATTGTTCATTTTTTTTATGCCCAGCTCTGAGTCCTTCAGGACAGAGGGAGAGCCTATAAGTCCAAATAAACTCAAACTCAAACTCAAACTCACTTTCCTGGGGAGACACCAA
>CM019149.1:128219859-128278057 GCA_009733165.1 Naja naja | reverse complement strand
GCACCTTGGGATCTAGGTTGAAAGTGATAGGGGTCCCCATATACTTGCCCAATCCTTGCTGAAGACCTCTGGAAACTCAGACTTCAAGGCCTCCTCCCATTCAGAGTTGCTCACGTGATTGATGCCAGTCACCTCGATGCCTAGTGGCTTGAACCACTCAAGTCCCAGCAAGCTTGGGCGATCCTTGTCCACGATGGTCAGGGCAAACGTTTGGTGTGGCCTTTAAACTTCACGTTGAAATCTCTTGCTCCAACTACTGGAATCTTGTTCCCTTGGTAGTCTTTAAGAGTCAGTGCTTGCTTCTGGAAATGTTTCTTCTGAATGTTGGGAAGTAGCCTGTGAATAGTGTCCCATGACACCATAGATAAATAGGAGCCTGAGTCCACTTCCATTTGGCAAGGCCTTCCTTCAATGAATACCTTCACATGTACTTTTCTGCTTCTTAAGGGTGAAGAATGACCAATGGTGATTGTTTGATGAGTTTCATTCTTCCCATTTGCTTCTGAGTTGCGCCCCATCTTTTCAATGAAGTTGTTGGGCTTGAATTCTTTTCAGGGAATTTCTTCCTACTAGGTGGAGTTCTGGATGATTTGCAGACTCTTGCCAGGTGACCCCTTTTCTCAACGTAGGCAGATGGTGTCTAAAAACTTGCATTCAGTGCGGGGGTGGCCCCCCTCACAACCTCTGCAATAAAATTCTTGCCTCTTTTTTCCAGGGTCTTTCCTTTTCTTCTCCATTCTGAGTCTAAAATTCCTTCCTCCACCTCACTGCAATCTGAATCAGAGTCTATTTGCTCGCAATGGGTTGTTGTGGATTTTTCCACATCAGAATGGCTTGAGGCCTTGTTAATCTTTTTTCATGGCTGCTGCTGAGGACTTGGTGGCTTCGCTGAAACAGCTTCCTCTATGGCCTCCTTAAACGTGATCTTAGGTTTCATTAACAGTTTGCTTTGTAAGACCTTATCTTTGAGGCCTAGAACAAACCGATCATGCATGGCCTCTTCTAAGTTGGTAAAGTCACAAGCACCCCAATGTCCCTTAAACTTGCCATGAAGTCGTTAACATTTTCGCTTTCCCCTTGATCGATGGTAAAACTCGTGTCTCTTAATGAGGCACGATACTTGTGGAAGTAATGGGCTCTTAAAAGCTTTTCCAAATCAGGCCATTCCATTACCTTCAAGTCTGCAGCTCCCGCCAATGCCTTCGCCATCTTGAAGACTGCCGGACGCAGTGCGTGAAATACCGCCCTCTTCCGCTTCTCGGGAATATCGTGAGGTCGTTTCCTTCCAAATACATCTGGAAGCGATCCGCTACGATTCCCAGTCTTCCGCCGCCGGATCGAACGGGGCTGGGGGTGTTCAGCGCAGCCATCTCGCTCTGCTTGTCTTCCGCGTTGTCTTCTTCAGAAATCCCACCTTTGTGCGCCAGTGTTAAGTTTGCATGAAGAGTCAGGCGCGAAGAGCTTCAGTGAAGAGTTTATTAAGTGACTACAGCTCGAATGGACCCACTTGGCTGGGCTACGGCTGCTTCTTATAGCCAGCCCGTAGTTGCCAGCCAATGGGAGTGCAATTTAAACCAACCCATTTGACATTTTACAAGAACAGTTCAAAATAAACCAATACATTTAAACCTACATACATAACAGTATCCACTGGACGCTTAGAAGAAAGTCATTAGGGATCTTACCTGAATCTATGAACATATTCATAAATGTGTGACTATTCCAGTATTTGAAATGATGAAACAGCGGAATCTCCCTTGTCTTTAATTGGATGCCTACTCTGAAGCTCTTTACCTTCAAAATAACTATTCTTTTGGAAAATATTTCCCAAGTTAGAGCTGAATAGAGTCACCATCAAATTAACATCTCTGTTACTAAGGCACACTTGTCTTATTATCTCAATTTGTCTGAAACTGAAACTGATGACTATGTTATCTTGTAAATCACCAGTTAAGGGTAACCTGAACAATCTTTTTACTTCCTTTGACAGTATTTGTTTAAACATCTTTTGACTGCATAATTCATTTCCCTCAAAAATAATGAATGTCAAGCAATGAATTATACCTCTTCAGACTTTTCTCCTTTTACAGTTACTCAGAAACATATTTCTGCCATCTCTGAATCCTTCTGAGAAGTGTAGGCTACCTTGTTTTCCCACATGCCAAAATTTCATTAAAAAAAAACAAGCAGAAAAAATGGAGAAAATGCAAATGTGCTTTAGACTCAGAGAATGATCAATGGAGCACAAGAGATTAAAAGGAACAATGTTTTTTTGAGTAGCATTGGCAATGTACTATTGGATCTAATTTTAAACAATATTTGATTGGCCATCATAGGAAGCTGAATTTTAGTTTAGTGAACATTTGGTTTCATCCAATTTAATTCTTCTTATGAAAGCTGCCTTTGATGAATATGTATAGCAAATGAGAGAAGTAACAGTTTTGCTTGTGCTGCCAAACCAGGATTAGGGATTTATTTGAATATTCAAACCCATATCTGAGTTAAAATCACGGAATACATTTGGCAACAAATCACAACTAGAAAACACTGTTAATAGTTAGCTTAAAATTCAACAAAGCAATCATTATGTCTAAAGCAAGGATTTTGGATTATTTCAGATGTATTTGTGCCAGTCTAGCAAAATGCAAAACAGCCAAAAGAGGCTGATAAAGCCTCATTTTTTTTCCATCCAGGATTTGTTCTCTCTTGTCATTGTCCCTGACAACAACTTTCTTTCCATGTCGAAGTCTTTCTTAAGCCAAAGGCAGAAGTACAAGCTGGATCGATCAATAATGTCAGGCCACCTGTTTACTCCCACAAAGAAAATGCTAACTTCACAAGAGAAACCAGGGATATCCAGAAAAATGCAGAGATAACACACCCAGCCAACCCAAAAATCCACCTGCAGGAAACAAATGCACTCAGGCCAAATGCTCACCTGGCTAAAATGTTCAAAGAAAACAAAACCTCACAATGAAGCAGATTGACTGAGAAAGCATGCCTTCTCAAACTTCTTGTACAAAAAAACAAAACACACCTCCGAAGAACCATGGCCATGCTGCTTGTCTTTCCTGTCCCCTCCACCCCCAGTTTTCACCTGGGACACTATCTGTGTAACACATCAGAGAGTTGATTGATGTACCCAGGCACTCAGAAAGAAAATAGGGAGCTATTTTGTGTGTGTGTGTGTGTATGGAGAGGGTGGGGGGGAAAGATGAGATCAGGGGTGTTGACAAAGTATGGCCAAAACAGTCAAGATGGTATCCACAATGCTGCAGTAGAAGCTTCACCAATCTTTTAATGTGCTGACCATAGGTAGTCCTTGACTTATGATCACAATTGGGCCCAAAATTTCTGTTGCTAAGTGAAACATTTGTTAAATTAGTTTTGCCCCATTTTATGACCTTTCTTGCCACAGTTGTTGAGTGACTCACAACAGTTGTTAAGTTAAGTAACATGTTTTTTTAAGTGAATCTGGCTTCCCCATTGAATTTGCTTGTTATGAAAGGGGATCACACGACTCCTGGACACCGTGACCATCATAAATATGAGTTAGTTGCCAAGTATTTTAATTTTGATCACATGATCATGAGGCTGCTGCAATGATTGCAAGTGTGACAAATGGCCATAAGTTCACTTTTTTTTTAAGGATGGGAGTTTTAATGTGTGCATGTGTATTGAAGCACAGAAACCAACTTTTGTGAATGGGGCAGTCTGTTACATATACTGTAGGCATATATATATATATATATATATATATATATATATATATATATATATATGTAGGTCTTGGTGTATTCGGGTCTTGTCCGTGTATGATTGAGAATACCTTGGCAAGCGTTTGCGAAATCTCATCCGTCATCTTCAGGCTGGTGTCTTCAGCCGTTCTCCTGGGAGAAGTGTGTGATCGTGGCTGTTTTTCCCTTTAAACTCTAGAGTTGGATGTGTTGTTACTTTTTGATTGGTTTGTGGAGTTGATGTATGCAGATTGGATGGCTTTTTCCTGAGACCCTGTGTGGCTGAGGTGCTGGCTGTGTGTCTCTCAGCCTTTTGTGTGTAACGACCTGGGTAATGGGCTGTGTGATGACCTTCTGAGTTCTATTGTTGTGATGTCCTGGGTGTGGTGCTGTAATCTCCTGGGTCGTTGTCTGTGCTGCAACCTCCTGATGTTTTGTGTTGTGATCTCCTGAGTTCTGTGATGTAGTATCCTGGGTGGAAGGCTGTGATGTGGCATTCTGGGCCTTGGTTTGGCTCGAGTTTGAGGTCTGGCTATGTGTTTATAGCGTGTGTCAGTTTGCTTAGTTTGGGGGTTGGAGGGGGTGTAGCAGCTGGTGTTGCAGCCATGGTCTGGTTTCTGGATGGTGGTTGCCTTTCATCTGTGGCGTGGGCTTGGGTTTGAGTCTGGTGAAGGAGATTGGTGGTGGCATCATGTGTTATTTTGGGTCTGGTGTTGGTTTTTGTGGCTGGGACTCGTTTGTTGATTAGGGCTAGTTTCCAGATGTCTGGTAGGCGGGAAGTATCAAAAAAAAAAACCCAAACTCTGGCTTAGATATGTAGATGACACTTTCATAATTTGGCCACACGAGAAAGAAAAACTGGACAACTTCCTCACACATCTCAACAGCCTACACCCCAAAATACAATTTACCATGGAAACAGAAACCAACAATCAACTTCGTTCCTGGGCGTCCTAATTTACAAAAACCCACGGCTCCCTAGGACACACCATCTACCAGAAAAAAGACACACACTAACCGCTACTTAAATGCACAATCCCATCACCACCCTGCACAGATCAACTCCGTAGCCAAGACCCTCATCTCCAGAACCAAACGCCTAGCTGACAAAGACCACTTGAGAACAGAATTACACACCCTCACTAACGTATTAATGTCCAATGGATTCCAAGCACAATCACCAACCTAATCCGAAGGGAGACTCCCCAAAACCAAGACACAGAACAGGACAATGGCATCGCCCTCCTCCCTTACATCAAAGGCACCACAGATAAAATCAGCAAAATTCTCCACAAACACAATATCAGGACAGCCTTTGGCACTGATCAAAAATAGCCAACATCTTAAGAAACCCCAAAGACAAGATCCAGCTAGAAAACCAAGGAGTTTATAAAATACCATGCAAAATTTGCCCAGCCACATACATTGGACAAACCAACAGGAGAATAAATGCACGCATGCAGAACAAGAGCAGTCAGAAAAGAAGAAAAACTTCCTCCCTTTTCCAGCACCTTAAAGCCACAGGACATGAAATTGATTTTGAGGGATCCAAACTTATCTCCAATACTGAACACTTCAACAAGAGAATAATTAGGGAAGCCATCGAAATAGAGAAACACCCCATAACATGAATAAACGGGATGATACTTCCGCCTACCAGACATCTGGAAACTAGCCCTAATCAACAAGCGAGTCCCAGCCACAAAACCAACACCGGACCCAAAATAACACATGATGCCACCACCAATCTCCTTCACCAGACTCAAACCCAAGCCCGCCACAGATGAAAGGCAACCACCATCCAGAAACCAGACCATAGCTGCAACACCAGCTGCTACACCCCTCCAACCCCAAACTAAGCAAACTGACACACGCTATAAACACATAGCCAGACCTCAAACTCGGAGCCAAACCAAGGCCCAGAATACCACATCACAGCCTTCCACCCAGGATACTACATCACAGAACTCAGGAGATCACAACACAAAACATCAGGAGGTTGCAGCACAGACAACGACCCAGGAGATTACAGCACCACACCCAGGACATCACAACAATAGAACTCAGAAGGTCATCACACAGCCCATTACCCAGGTCGTTACAACACAAAAGGCTGAGAGACACACAGCCAGCACCTCAGCCACACAGGGTCTCAGGAAAAGCCATCCAATCTGCATACATCAACTCCACAAACCAATCAAAAAGTAACAACACATCCAACTCTAGAGTTTAAAAGGGAAAAACAGCCATGATCACACACTTCTCCCAGGAGAACGAAGCTGAAGACACCAGCCTGAAGATGACGGATGAGATTTCGTCGAAACGTTGCCAAGGTATTCTCAATCATACACGGGACAAGACCCGAATACACCAAGACCTATATATATATATATATATATATATGCTTTTCAGTTTGGTATTTTGGATTCAGACATGTGTCAGGGAGAATGAAGGTATTTTAAGAAGGAAGAGTGAGGCACTTACTCACTTGTCGACGAACACCAATCGTCCAGTGCGCTCCCACAGATGGGGCCTCCTGGGGGTACCGTCAGCTAAACATTGTAGGCTGGCGACCCCTAGGGGGAGGGCCTTCTCTGTGGGAGCGCCCACCCTCTGGAACCAGTTACCCCTGGAATTGTGCCTGGCCCCTGATCTCTGCTCCTTCTGCCATGACCTTAAAACATGGTTATTTTCACAATCCGGCCTGGACTGACAGGGGATCGGGGTTTTAACTTGGAATGTTTATTTGGCTGTAATTTAATATTTTTAAAATTGTTTTAATTTTTGTATTGTTCATTTTTTATGTACGCTGCTCTGAGTCCTTCAGGACAGAGGGAGGCCTATAAGTCCAAATAAACTCAAACTCAAACTCAAACTCAAACTCACTTTCCTGGGGAGACACCAACTACAGACTGCAAAATCACTGGAGTAATGAGAGTCAGATTTTGACTTTAATTAATTAATTTAATAAGTGGACTTGTATGCCGCCCCCTCTCCGAAAGGACTCAGGGTGGCTCACAACTAAAAATACAAACAATAAATACTTTAAAAACAAATTAAACCCAACAAGCCCAAACAAACTCAATTTAACCCCCCCCCCCAGAGGTCAGTCCAGCCTGGCCTGCTCAAACAGCCAAGTTTTCAGATCATGGCGGAAAGAGCGGAGATCCGGAGCAGATTGATTGAACATGAGAAAGGAATAGGGTCATTGACCAGCTAGCTTTGGTAAAGAAAACACAGCTGACTCTTCTCTTGTCAGGCTTTCCAGACCAGGAGCCAAAAGTAAAATTCTCTCCTGGGACTTCACACACTTAGCTTGGCTATTAGGCAGAACCTTCTCAAATGCATGATACTGTGTAGTTAAGAAGAATCTTTATTGTAAACTGAAGTGAAGCCATGCTGATGGTTCCCTGCCCATATGAGGATGCAGTTTCTTTATGACATCATTCCTTATGACACCAGTTTAAAATGGTCATTCTTTCTTCATGCCCTTTCTTCATGCCCTTTCCTATCTTTCCATAGACTTCATAGGCTCTTTTGGGACTTGATGCCAAGTGCTGGCTCTTGAATTGCTTGATATCTCCACCATAGAACCATTGGCTCTAGGATTTCTTTCTTTCTCCCAGGTCTTTCTTTTTGGAGAACACCCATTTATTTTAGCCAAGTCAGTTTGCCTTCTGGGAAATACTTGCATGTTTACCATGTTTACAATTGACTCTCAAAATTGAGAATATCCTTGCTGGTCCCAAAGCCCAATGCCTTCTTTTAACATTAGCATTTAACAAAAAATAATTAACAAAAAATGAGGCAAATGGTTATGAACTGATAAACAAGCATAAGATTTTTCAGCTGAGTCACTTATTAGTATAAAGATATGGATTTATGAAAACCAGGCAATTGACAAGAAATAACAGAAAAGGGAAACCACATGGGTATGAAAGCTTAAATTCAAGCTTTGCAGGTCTTATGGGTTTGTGAGCTGAATCACACTGCTGAAGCTTGAACTTTCAAGGATTATTGCAGCACCCGTATATTATTGTGATCACTGCTCAGCCCATATGGCTCACATATGCATTCATTTTCTTTTCTTGTTTGACTATAGCTGCCATTTTAGACTTTCATTATGATAGTCAAAGGCCTCACTGTTGTGGAGGGTGTCCCAATAATATAAAGAGGAATTGCCAAAATGGCTGAAACCTCTGTGTTTTTCCTCAGGGAAACAAAGCCTGAAGAATAAAAAGAACAATATTTCTGGAAAAAGTTGACCCTTCCACTTCATTTGTAAAGCTTTCACAGACATAATGAAATGACATTGTTGGAAACTAGATTGACTTCAAAAGCCAGTGTGTATTGCAGAGATACAGTAATTTTACTGCAGTTTCAAAAATGAATGCATTTTAGCAATTGAAACTAATCATATATGCAAAAAGTTATCTGCATTCATTTGTTTTGTTCATTTTAAATGACATTTTTACTGTGAAATATCGACGTTTTATTATTGTATTGTCTGAACACACCTATTCCAATATAAGAAGATGCATGTACAATAACTCTTATCCTTAAATACGCTTTGCCTTTTCAGTAAGAGGTCCTTATGAAAGTATGTATGTATGTATGTATGTATGTATGTATGTACGTACATACATATGTGAAAAATCATTATCATTGTCATTGTCATCAACATCAATATCATCATCAATGCCTTGCTGAAATCTAAATATATTATGTCCAGAAGAATACCGTGGACATAATATATTTAGATTTCAGCAAGGCATTCGACAAAGTAGACCACAGCCTACTTCTTAGTAAGCCAGAAAAAAATGGAATGGATAGCACCACCACTAGATGGACTCACAACTACTCAACGAGTAGTCCTTAATGGGGCTAAGTCTACATGGAGGGAAGTAAGCAGTGGGGTGCCACAAGGTTCTGTCTTAGGCCCAGTACTCTTCAATATCTTCATTAATGACTTAGATGAGGGAATAGAAGGGGAACTTACCAAATTTGCAGATGATACTAAGCTGGCAGAAATAGCTAACACCCAAGAAGATAGGCTTAAGATCCAGATGGATCTTGACAGACTAGAACACTGGACTGTATCTAACAATTTTTTTAAAATTCATATTTATATCCCACCCTTCTCCAGAGACTCAGGGTGGCTTACAATTTTTGGGATACAACCCAATGCGCTCAGCAATAGCCTTCCTTCCATTGTATATGCCTGCTTATTACTAAGCGGCATTTTTACAAAGTCAGCTTATTGCCCCCAACAATCTTGGGTCCTTAGTTTACCTACCCCGAGAGGATGGAAGGCTGAGTCAACCTTGAGCCTGGTGGGATTCGAGCCTGTAATAATTACAGGCAGCTGGAACTAAGTGCTAGGCTATTAACAGCCTGCACCACCAAGGCCTTCAATTCAATGTAGAGAAAAGTAAAGTCCTACACTTAGGCAGGAAAAACCAAAAGTACACATGTAGACTGGGTGAAACCAGGCTCAATAGCAGTAACTGTGAGAGGGATCTCTAAATATGAGCCAGCAGTGTGCAGCAGCATCCAAAAAAGCTAATAGAATCCTAAATTGTATTAACAGAGGGATACAATCAAGATCAAGGGAGGTACTAATACCACTCTATAAAGCCTTAGTAAGACCACACCTAGAGTACTGCATCCAGTTTTGTTCACCGCATTACAAAAAAGATGTTGAGACTCTAGAAAAAGTACAGAGAAGAGCAACCAGGATGATTAGGGGACTGGAGACTAAAACATATGAAGAACGGTTACAGGAACTGGGCATGGCTAGTCTAGTAAAGAGAAGGACCAGGGGAGACATGATAGCAGTCTTCCAATATTTGAGGGGCTGCCACAGAGAGGAAGAGGTCAAGCTATTTTCTAAAGCACCTGTAGGCCAGACAAGGAATAATGGATGGAAACTGAACAAGGAGAGATTTAACCTGGAAATAAGGAGAAACTTTCTGACAGTGAGAACAATCAACCAATGGAAACCTTGCCCTCAGAAGTTGTGGGAGCACCATCACTTGAGACTTTCAAGAAGAGATTGGACTGCCATCAGTCAGAAATGGTGTCTCCCGTTTGGCAGGGAGGTTGGACTAGATGACCTACAAGGTCCCTTCCAACTCTGATTATCTGTTATCTGTTGTCATCTTGAATCAAACCATTTCAGGATGAAGACCTTATGGTACCCTCTATACACATGTGAGTTGCATTCAGAGGTGGTATTCAGCAGATTCTGGCCAGTTCTGGAGAATCAGTAGTGGAAAATTTGAGTAGTTCAGAGAACCGGTAAATACCACCTCTGACTGGCCCCATCCCTATCTATTCTCTGCCTCCCGAGTCCCAGCTGATCAGCTGGGTCTTCTTTTGTTGCCCTGCACAGGAGAACGGAGCTGGAAAGCAGGTTAGTGGGGTGGGGAGGGAATGGGATTTTGCAGTAACCTTCCCCCAGGAGTGGGGAGGGAATAGAGATTTTGTAGTATCCTTCCCCTGTCATGCCCACCAAGCCATGCCCACAGAACCGGTAGTAAAAATTTTTGAATCCCACCACTGGTTGCATTCACTACCAATATAAGTGGTCTGCTTAAAGTATCCTTGTAAGGAAATGTTCACAGCAAGATAAATTGACCCTGAGTGGTGACACAGGAAAGACTCAATCCAGAACCTGTGGCCCAGTGAAACAAATTGTGTATATTAACTGACCATATCTCAGAAATGGTATAGTTAGCATGCCAAACTTGTAGAAAGAGAAAAATAATAAGGTCATCCATGTGGGTTTATAAAAAACATTTCATTGCCATGCTATAATGTACACTATGTCTGCCTTTTCTTTGTCTTGTTTTTTTTGAAATGTAGGTGGGTCAAAGAACTATGACCTATGGTTCTGCCTTTGTTCAGGGCTGCTCAGCAAACTGTTTTGCTGGGAATTTAGTTTACACAATGTTGCATGCATGCTGATAAATTTATGTAAAAGTGATTTGGCTGCTTTAAGTGAGACAGGAATTGGCCATAACAGCCTCTTATTTATTTATTTTATTTATTTAGTTTGTCAAGATATATGAGTATCTCTTCACTGAAGATTATGGACCATCAGCCAGATAGATGGTAGACAGATGTTTTATTAAGTTTCCATCTAGAACTGAGAGATGATGACTAATACAAAGTCATTCAGGAAACTTCCAAGCCCAAGGAAAGAATGGAACTTGAATTTCACCTCATATAGTCCAGCACAAACCAATATCCCTTACTGAATCATATATTTTTTAAATTACATTTATATGCCGCCCTTCTCCGAAGACTCAGGGTGGCTTACAATTTTTGGGATACAACCCAGTGTGCTCAGCAATAGCCTTCATTCCATTGTATATGCCTGCTTATTACTAAGCGGCATTTTTACAAAGTCAGCTAATTGCCCCCAACAATCTTGGGTCCTCAATTTACCTACCCTGAGAGGATGGAAGGCTGAGTCAACCTTGAGGCCTGGTGGGATTTGAGCCTATAGCAGTTGTAGGCAGCTGGAACTTAAGTGCAGGCAATTAACAGCCTGAGCCACCAAGGCCCTTAATATTTTCATAGTATATTTAATGAATTTACTACAAGCAGCTTACACTGTTAGATTTTTGATTGGTATCTGCTTGGACTAGTTCTTTTCCACCTGTCATGATGAAGCAAAATTCAGCTGCACATCTGATCACACACTAATACTGTTTTTCAGGCCTGACTCCAAGGAGACCTAGCCCTAACCCTAGATTCATTTTCATTGTCAATGGGATTTTCCCATGTATTTCACTGTGGCTCATAAGAGTCCAAATGAAGAGCTGCAACATTGTCTTTCCTTTGAGAACCTCCATGAACCTTAGGCGAACACCATTTTTCAGCCCTGAACTCCAAACAGCTGTAACCTTAGCCCTAACCCTAGTTTCATTTTCATTGTCAATGAGATTTTGCCATATATTTCACTGTGGCCCATCTAAGATTCCAAACATAAAGTTGTCCTGTTTTCTCTCCTTTGAGAACCTCCAAGATTCTAATCCTAACACCATTTTTCTGCCCTGACTCCAAAGAGATCCAACCCTATCCCTATCTCTAGTTTCATATTCATTGTGAATGGAATTTTCCCATGTATTTCACTGCAGATCAAAAAATGGTCCGAATGAAAAGTGTTCAAATGTAAAATCACCGAACTAGTAGTTACACCGGTCGGATCCCACCTCTGCATGCTTCTAACCAGTTTCAGCAAATCTTGAGAAGTTTTCCTAAGGAGGAATGGTCTAGACCCCCAATTTGTTAAAAGTTAAAAAGAAAGGACCCATATGGAATCATTGTTACTGAGGGCCCTGACATTGTGGAGTGGCTTGTTTTCAGTGGTGGGATTCAGCCAGTTTGCACCAGTTCGGGAGAACAGGTTGTTAACTTTTTGAGCAGTTTGGTGAAGTGGTTGTTGGAAGAAATCATTAGGGCAGAGAACCGGTTGTTAAATTATTTGAATCCCACCACTGCTTGTTTTGCAACATTTGGTTTGTCCCTAACATATTAGCTTTTGAATTGGCTTTGAAAATAGTTCTTGGAAGCTTTTGTGTGTTACTAGTGTTATTAAGTTGTTTGCAAGGTATCTTTCTTGGTTTGGCTAAACAGCTTTTAAAGAGTCATTGATTGTGGAGTTGTGGAAGTTTGGAGGCAGTATCTTTTATGCTTTATATGACTTTTTGGGATTCTTATAACCAACCTTGAGGCATTTTGATGAAGCAGTCTATAAATATGTCATTATTAAACAGCTAATCAATAAACTGTAGTCAGTTTATTGTAGTAACATCAACAAAGGTACCCTCTCATCAAAGAAGGTAATGGAAGTGAAGAGTTCTGCTGGATAGAAGAGGTGTGTCTAGAAGGGACAGGTATGCTATGTGAACCTTATTTTTTATTTAATCCTGGCTCTTAACACCTTCCACTTCCTGTCAACCAGTTGGTTTATAATGGATTAACTGAAGAGGTCAGAAGACCCCTGAAGCTTCCTCTTCTGTTCTCCAGAAAGGAAGCAAGGGAAATTTGAATGGCACTTCATTAAATTTGTATGGTATGTGGATTCACAGGGTGCTGCTTATGATACAAGGTGGGGAGCTGAATATCTCTCTTTCATGTAAATCCTATTGCCAACATAATTTCTGTGTGGCTCTTCCAATTTTGACATCTGCCAGGACAACAAATAAGCAGCCACCAAAGGAGGGTTATAAATATTTACATTTCCTTGGCTTTACTGATAGAAGAATTTCATGCCAGCATATCTCACCTAATTATCAGAAAGCTTCAGAAACCAGTGGAAGACTTTCTGAGGGAGTTCACACTTCATTAGTAATGTTCACCCCACCTCTCTTTTAGACCTGCCCAGCACTCTCTGACATCCCATTTGTACAATGGAATATGTCAAAGTAAAACATGGCAATGTGTGTGATGTATACCAAAGGTAAGCCTAGCTTGAGTGGGCAAGAAGCTCAGAGACCAATTCCTACAGCCACCCAGAGTGAAGTTGTTTTCACTCCATGACTGATCTCATATATCCAAGATACGAAATAGATATATGTGTTAGCTGGGATTTATAAATATTTGTATGTCATCATCCAAAGACACCTCTTTAATGAAGTGCATACCACTTTTGTATTGGCTCGGAGGTCCTTAGCTGCATTCTGAAGATGTTAAAATGTACTGTGACCTAACGCAAGTCCATAGTGGAAAAATTATAAAGTAACATGGGAGGCCTATACATTTTACAAACAAACAAACAAATGAATAAAATGATGGAAAATAATTGCTGCCGATAGTCTATGATGCAGAAAGCCAAGCTGATGATGAAGCTCCCACAAGGGTATGTGAATTAGACATTCCATACTGAATTGTGATGCAAAGCAGTATTCAGATCAGTTTTACAGTTTTGGGTTAGGTGTAGATACTGTTCATTTTGGTGTGGTAGAAATCATCTCTCCAAGTTAATGTTCCACAAATCTTGTTCACGATATTCCTAATGCTTCTCCTCATATAAGTATTTCTCTGCTAGTTCTTGTTTCTGCTTTATAAGATATGCTATGAAAACAATCTCCATCCAATCAAGATCATGAAGATCTAGAATGGTATTACAATACTATGCTGTCAATCAGTTGCTTGTATGCTATTGGTAAGAGTAACTGACAGGAAGGCAGGCAAATATGGATAATGAATACATTCCCAATCTGATGTCCTCAGAATGTAGTACGTTCAAGAATTTCCAGTTTTTGAAATCAAGAGCAAGATCTTCATTTACAGACAGCACCAGACCCCTCTTTAACATTTCTTTTCCAAAAGTTTCCCATATCCCATGACAGCTGTCAAGGGTAGCTGAACCATGGCATTCCCACACATGTAGAAAAATGCTTTTGGTGCTCTCTTTTGCTAAGTCTATTCCATGTTCCAATACCTTTAAATCACACATGTTTTAAATTCATTGATTTCTAAACTTTAAAAAGTAACACACAATGAAACAGAGTGGACAAGGCACTTAATTTTTTACTGCATCACACCAGGATGTATCTCATAATTATTGTACCTTTTACTTCCTGCTTTATAGAAATTTGGCTCAGTTACAAAGTATAATTCATCCAATATTTCAATAATTCTGAATGAGATAATGAACTCTATGATGCAAAGCTGACCCCTAGTTACATTAATAGCAATAGCACTTAAACTTATATACCATTTTATAGTGCTTTACAGCCTCTCTAAGTGGTTTACAGAGTCAGCATATTGCCCCCAACAATTTAGGTCCTCATTTTACCCACCTCAGAAGGATGGAAGGCTGAGTCAATCTTGAGCTTGATGGGATTTGAACTGCCAAATTGTAGGCAGCTGACTGCAGAAGTAGCTTGCAATACTAGTTACTCATTAATAGTGATAATGATCTTCTTAAAGTCTCAATTGTCCTGCAATTCTGGAATAGTGCAAAGTAAATTTCTCTCTCTTTCCCTCTCTGTCTCTGTCTCTCTCTCTCTGTGTGCATATATAAATTAATAAAAAGAATCTGCTACCTTCTCTGAGCAAAACTGATGGCAAAAATATCTCTTAATTCAACAAATAATGCACTGGCAATTGGAGTAAATGAAAAATGCTTTAGTACAGTTATAAAGGGGCAGTGCCTTGTAGGAGTTTAGTCTTCACAAAGAGATTCAGATGGAGTTTGTTTATTTATTTTGACCACTCAATCTGCCAGCTGAGATTAAAATCAATTAAAACCAATGTAAAAAAAATTATAAGCTGAGCAAAGACATAACATAATTGAAGCCAACCCTTTTAGATGTAAAAACATGAAGGTCCACACATGAAGATCCAATTATTAAACACCCTATGCACAGGAATCTTCTCAATTAATAGGCTGGTACCTGCTTGGAGTTGGATAAAGATTCATGGAATTCAAGGGAGGGCTTGGACTTTAATTGCTTGTGACTACTGAGAGATTCTAAGCTAATCCCTCTTTTAACTCTGCCCCCAATTTTTGCCATTCCTTTTCCTACCAATCATAATCATTGTACATCAAATCACTTTAGATGGTTCTACAAAAGCAGATGTGCTATTCCCACAAATATTTTTTCAACAGAAAAAAACCCTAATCAAAGATGTGTGTATTTAATCTGATTGTTGTTTTAGTAGTGTGGAAAAAGTATACCCTTTCTGCAAGTTATGTTATCAATTATTTTTTAAAAACGTATATTTAGTAGTTTAAAGACAGTCCTGGTTATTTCATTGGAGAATATTCATATAATTAATAGGGTAATACAATCATAGTTGCATAGTGACCTTCCTAATTCATGTTTGCCTCTTGTGTTATATTATTTTTAGTAACCATAATTACTTGACAGAAAATGCACATAGCTAGAAATGATCCTTTTATTTATTAATTTTACTTATGTTCATGTTTTCACTAAAAATCCATATAGATTATAATTTTTGTTGAGGAATTCAGCATCATAATATATATGCAATCAATATCCACAAATTTTTAAAAACCAATAACTATTTGTCATTCTAGAAAGCTAGTGGTGAAGAGATGAAAAGTGGGACATAATTTATGTCATATAAAAACAAGGATGATATATTTAGATTATTGTATATTTAGATTATTCTTTCCTGACCAGGTGCCTTCCATATGTGCAATGTCTAATATTCCCTTCAGTATGGTTTGGAAATCTGGTGGAAAATTCCAGAGGAGACTAATACATCTGGAATTTTTTTCACATCTGGTTCCAAGTTGAGAAAGCTGATTTAGATGCGCATTTAAAATGTGACTCTGGATTTGAAACACATGAATGGAATGAACATTGCAATCCTATGAAGGAAGTTATTTTTTGCTCAGAATACATGTAAGAAAGAAGGGCAGAGAGAGTAACATGTGAGATCCATTTATCTTGGTCATCATCCGCATGGACAATTTTATTTTTTATAGATTGAACATGAATATTATGTTAATCAGCCAAAATATCTTTAAAAAGTGTTGCCCTCAGTTTTTGGAAGTAAAACCAGGGTTTCTGACTATTTCTGACAAAAGGTAATCTTGATGTCAAACTAGTAGTAAGATTAAACACATCTTTAACCCTGCTTTTGTGATTCTCCTCTACTTTTAAAGATTTCCTAATCTAGATTAGGACTATAGCTTTGAGGAAGGAAAATAGAGCATTTTAACCTATAAAGCCCTTTATGACTTGGTAACTATGTACTTCAAGGCTGCCTTCTCCAACTGTAATTGAGTTATCAGAGATGCTTACTCCAAGATAATTTTTTAATAGTAATTTATTTTTGAGAATGAAGCGGACTAAGGTCAGGAAGTAGTGTTTCATATTGATGGTGGCAGTTTTTAGGAACAGCTTCCCTTGGAAAGTGAGATTGGTGTCATCTGTAGTAGCTTTTTGGTAGGCAGAATTGTTCTGGAGGACTTTTAGCTTGAAGTGATAGGCTACCAAAACTCATTGTTATAGTGAGAGGTTTTAATTACATTCAGTGTTCAATTAGAGCTGTTGAAGAGACTATGTCTTCCACTGTATTGGCTGGGTCCAAAACTCGAAATAGTTTTAGAAACCAGTTCTATATTTGTCTGCATGTAATCCATTCTAACTTTCTGCTGTTATTGTAGCATGATTCAGAATGAAAATGAGCTCCAGTCTTGCTGAGAAGATTGCATGTTTATTTCTTCTGTTCTTTAATAAAGCATTTATAGCCCAACAAATGTCATACAACTAAAACCACTTTTATTTCTATTCCTAGGGCAGCTAGCTGCCCTGAACTTCTCTAGAGAGATCTATACAGATTGATTCAGCCTCAGATGACAAGCCACTTTCATGATTGGACAGAACTTACTTTAAAGACTTGGTGCAGGCCAATCATTTGTATAAAGAGGAAAGGGGATCTATCTTGATGTTGTCTTTGCTTCCTCTTTAAATGAAATCATGGTATCTTTTAAGCAGGACATTAGGATGACCTTTCAGAAATCTTGAAGTGCAGGTTGGGCGATCAGTGAATGATGATTTTACCATTAGGTCAAATGGTTTACAATCTGAAGACAAATCTAATGTTATCTAAACTGAATAGTCTCCCTTTTCACTGTTCCTAGTTAGAAATTTTGTTGAAGCATCAAAATGGTTTTGTTCTTTTTCTTGTAATTAAAGTGGCATTATACAAACTAGGACTGATCTGCAAAAATGTAGTGGTTTCTGTATATATCCCTGGATAGTCTGTTTAGATTAAAATTTCAATTCAGTATCCAGGAAACTAGAAAGAAGATAATCCAACCATATTAATTAGGTTGTATAAAATTGATTTGAAATTTAGATATGAAGTTGATTAAATAGAATCACCTCTTTTAATCAAATTGCCAAATGGATTCACTGTGTTGAATTTAATCAAGGTGCCTCTGAATAGATTGGGATTTTTAATTTTTTTATGGACTTTGGTATATATATATGAGTGCAAGTGGCATGCACACACACACACACACACACAATTGTATCAAACTTAACAGATCAATTTTGATCAATTGAGTTAGACATTTGAATCACATAGACTTACTCCTCAAAATGAATCACAAATTTAAATCTGATGTTTGCTGATTTGAACACCTATATTATTCATAGGACACTTAATAATGGAACACTTAATCTTTGGACAAATGTATCTCTTAGTAAATCTAACCAGAGGGGAATGTTGAGTTTGACCCTACTATTATTTGTGAATAATCCTAGGTTAGAAAAGGTTAAAAGATTAACTGAGTTTATTGATTTGACCTTTAGGGGATTCACAATAAAGTAGACCAATAATGTGTTTTTAAATGTACAATTACTTCACCACAGCAATAATAAAAGTTCTCTTCCTTAAGCGGTGTTTTTCCTCTCCTTTATTCTAATATGGAAAGTCTGTGAAATTAGAGCTGGGAAAAGAAATAAATTTGTGATCAGAAATAAGCCTTTTTAAATGCTAGTGACTGTCCATTTGGCTGTCCATTATTGTATTTTGTTAAACAAGCAAAGTAAACCCTATAAAGGCTGGTACTTGCCTGTCCTTGTGTCATGCCCCTGTTGGAGCCTGAATCTGCAGGGGAAAATAAGCTGGAACTAGAGCCAACAGAGATTGAGGGGGCAGTTTTGTTGGCTTCAGAGGAAAATGGGGAAGAGCAGGGCCAGTCAGGCCAGGGCTTTTCAGGATTAGGATGGTTTGTAGGCAGGGAGGAACAGGTGCTGGATGACCAAGAGCAGCTAAGCAGTGAACATGAGAGACAGAGTTCATGCCATGAGCAAGGATCCATGAGCATAGAGAGTTGAGATAAGGCAAGAACAGTGCAGACTGAGTCCGGTGCTCAAGAGGACAGTGCCCCATTCGTCTTCACAAGGCACAGCTGGGGACTGAGAGTTAAGGAGACACTGCGAGGAGGGGTATTTGTTGGGAACAAACACTGAATTCTTGGAGTGTTGAGTGCCGACGTTTGAACTTTCGTGGATTCCTTGAACTCTTTCTAGATTTATGGATTACTTGCCATGCTCCCTTCCTTTCTGGACTCTTCAACTTGCCCTGATGGATTTGTTGTTGTGTAGCCATTGTGTTCACAGTGTTGGGCTGGAGTGTTGGGCCAGAGGCTGCTTGAGGTATATGTGTGTGTTTTCATCACTTTGCTCTAGGACTTGCCAGAAATGTGGAAGCTTTTGGGGAAATTTGGATCAATAAAGGGGAAGTTTGAACTGCCAGCTGCCTGTGCTATCTCTGTGCTGTGCCCCAGGTCATCACACCTTGTTTTAGGGGTTTGTAACACTCAGCCTATTAATACCATTTTTTCCTATTTTGTGAGGCAAACAGTAGGACTATTTGCTGTAAGGCTGATGGGCCACCTTCATCCTGAATAGCCTGCTTGTACCCTAACTGACTATTAAAAGAATTGTGAATCATTATAAACCAGGACTCATGTGTCTGCCAGGGCCTCAGAGCCAGGCTCCAAGAAGCAGGGGAAATTTCCCACTCTGAGAATCCTGCATCCTGGCAAAATATGTGCCTCATGAGCAAGTGGACAGATGCTGACTCTACAAGCAAGCCCAGTACCTCATTACTGGCAACCACTGAACAGGGAAGCCTCATCTGTGCACAATCAATGGGGAGAGGATTTAAACTTCTCAGGACTGCCTTCCATTGCTAGAAAGAGCTTTGGCATATGGCTTTGTGAATCATGAATTCCTGTTCTTGACTCCTGTTTTGTTTTGTTATTTAATGACCAAGTCTATTAGTACTTTTCAAGTTATTGTGTGATATTGGTTTATGGACTCCCTATTCAGATTTTGTTTTTTCCTCATTCTAGACAAATGGCTGTCCAGTCTTTTTTTGAAAACATCCAGTAATTGAAGACCCACAACCTTGAAAAGTAAGACATTCCATTGATTAATTGTTCTCACTGTCAGGAAATGTCTCCTTGACAATTTCTCCTAGATTGGATCTCTCTTTAATGATCTTCTATCCATTGCTACTTGTCCTGGCCTCAGGTGCTTTGGAGAATAGGTCGAACTCTTCTCTGTGACAGCCCCTTAGTACTAGAAGACTGCTATCATATCAGTTCTTCTCTCCTTCAATTATTCATCATATGGTTTACCTCCCTTATAAGCTTTGTTGCTTTTCTTTGCCCTCTTTCTAGGGTCTCAACATTTTTTAGTAAACTAAAGGTCTAATTACATCTTCCATATAGTGGCTACTTAGTTCATATTAGCATATATTTACAGAGGGACGTTGATCTCTACAGTAGTGACTCAATAAATCAATGAAGCAAAACTTCATAGCATGCTGAAGAACAACCCATTTCTTGGCTCATATTTTGTGCACCCTCATGACAAAAACAATTTCCTGAAATCAGACCTGTAGCAGCTATTTCCTTTCAAAACTTTACTCTTATTTTTACTGCAACCTTGCTAAATGCTTACAATGTTGGATTCATTCCAGTTAGTGTCAGATTTCCTGCCTCTCCAATAAATAACAATGAACCATTTCTCAGGATCTGCATAAAGTCGAAAGGCCTAATAAGTTACAGACTCAATTAGCAATAAAAGCACCTGTTAACCATCCCTACTAACCACCTTTTCCGACCTGGCACAAAATCTTAGAGGTCTTACTCCCTGGACTTGGAGTTTTTGTCAATTCAGCAGTTGCAAATTACATTATGGTAAGCCCAAACGAAAATGTAAAAAGTTGAACAAACAGCCATTGTAGACATTGATGGTATAAGATGTTGTGTTCTCACATCTGGAAACCACTCTACTCCTTAACAAAATATATCCAACCCTGCTGATGATGGCCTGCCCAAGTTATGAAGCTTTTTATTATTTCTTCCATTCTAAAACAGAACAGAAATGTTCCTTTTTATTTCAGAAGAATCAAAGATCTCCACAACTAATAATGAAGTACTAGAATAAGGAGATTGTTGCTCAAGTGCTAAGATATCTTAGGGGTTGGCCAAGAGCTATTGGAAGATGACTTCATTCAAAGATTTACTGACTACCATTCTTAGACTTTTGTTTACACTGGGCTCTTGGGAAACCAGATAGGATTTTTTAATGGCTTCTACAATATGTGAGATAGATCCTACTGTTAATACATCTGGGGTATTTGCGGGGGTGGGTGGGAAGTGTGTACAATGTACCCTTGGTTGCACAGTTACTTTTTTGTTCAATGAATAGGACATTTTGTTTTTTGTACATGAGGCTAGATGCCACTGAAAAATTTAAAGTGGAGAGAATTGATTTTTGATTTTATTGGACTTATATGCCGCCCTTCTCCCTGAGGACTCAGGGTGGCTCACAATATTAAAATACAAATACAAAATAAATTAAGTAAAACACTATTAAACATTAAGCCCAATAAACTTTAAAACCCACAAACTAATCTAAAAACAGTTAAAAAACCCATCCCACTCTGCTTCAGTCCAGGCCAGATTGCTGAAAGAACCAAGTCTTCAGGTTGCGGCGGAAGGAACGGAGGTCCGGGGCTAATCGGAGCCCCAGAGGGAGCTGGTTGCACAGGGTGGATGCTACCACAGAGAAGGCCCTACCCCTGGGGATTGCCAGCCGACACTGTCTGGCCGATGGCACCCCAAGGAGGCCCTGTCTGTGGGAGTGTACA
The DNA here is from genome assembly GCA_009733165.1 of Naja naja. Taxonomy (NCBI): domain Eukaryota; kingdom Metazoa; phylum Chordata; class Lepidosauria; order Squamata; family Elapidae; genus Naja; species Naja naja. Next base: position 128,256,650 of record CM019149.1, on the reverse strand, counting down.
GGGCGAAGGGACGTCGTTACTGGCAGGAGATGTTCCTGCAAGTACCCCGGACCCAAGCCATGCAGGACTTTATTTGTTAGCACCAGCACCTTGAATCTCACCCGGATGGCATCCGGCAACCAATGCAGCTCGCGCAGGAGGGTGTAATGTGGGAGTATCGGGAAGCTCCCATCACTACCTGCGCGGCTGCATTTTTACCAGCTGAAGCCTCCGAGTGATCCGCAAGGGAAGTTCCATGTAGAGAGCATTACAGTAGTTGATTCGGAAAGTAAAGAGTGCATGAGTGACTGTCTGTAGGGCATCTCGGTCCAGATAGGGGTGCAACTGGTACACCAGGTGAACCTGGGTGAATGCCCCCCTGGTCACAGCTCTTACCTGAGCCTCCAAACTGAGCTGTGAATCCAGGAGGACCCCAAGTTGCGAGACCTATCCACGGTGGGCAGCACCTCTCCCCCCATGACCAATGATGGAATATCCTGGACCTGAGATGCCGGCATGCACAGCCACTCAGTCTTAGCAGGTTGAGCCAGAGCCTGTTCCTACCCATCCAGATCCATACCACATCCAGACAATGGGACATCATGGAAAGGGCATCACTGATTTGGTCCGGGGTGGAGATGTAAAGCTGGGTATCATCTGCATATTGGTGATACCTCACCCCAAAACCATGGATGATCTCACCCAGCGGCTTCATATAGATGTTGAACAGGAGAGACGAGAGGACCGAACCCTGCGGTATCCCACAAGTGAGGGGCCTCGGGCTCAACCTCTGCCCTCCTGCCAACACCAATTGCATCATTGGTAACTGAGAGGTAGGAGGAGAACCACCGTAAAATGGTGCCTCCTACCCCCAACCCCTTGAGATGTCGCAATAGGATAATAAGGATAATTGAGAAGTCAAGATGGAACCTTGAATGAATAAAAAGGTCAAGACTCCTATCTTTCTCCATATTTTTGATTAGTTTGTTTGGAGTGTCTTTTTTTCCTGTACTACACTCATGTCTTGTCTTGATCATAGCATATTTCAGTCCTTCCTTGTGTCACTTTTAAACAAGAAACAAGAAAAGGTCAGTTTCCGACCCTCTAAATCATGGGTGTTAAACTCGATCATGTCACATGACGTATTGTGACATATTATGACATTTTTTTTGTCTTTGCAGAGCTGGGGTGGATGTGGCCTGCACATGATGCATCTAGTCTGCAGGCTGCCAGTTTGACATCCCTGCTCTAAATATCAGATTAAAATCACATAGTCCCTTTACAGTGGCAACACCTAGGATCTGATTAAACCTCTGAGAGATCTATAACCACAAGGAGCCCCACCACTCTATATACACTGCTTTCTCTGTATATGAAACTTCTTGCTCCAATCTTTGTGGTCCATTGCGGACAATGGCTTAGTAAATGGGAATATGTGAGGAAATCTCAAATAGTGAAGTAACTCATGGGATTATACTTTAACAAGCCAATTCTACTGCCTTGAATAAAAACTGTCAGTCCATATAATAATTTCAAATGCTGAATTATACTTTGATCTCCCTCTCTCTGTGCATGAAGGGAAGTAAACATTCACAATATAAATAGCCTCAATTCTCAAATATTGGCCTACTGACATATGAACTGCTTTTCGATGTCAGTCCAATTTGCCTTGGATGGTGACAGACTCCATGGCTAAACCCATATGCTTAGACCATGAAAGTGTTGCCCCACTTTGCACACACTGATTGTGGAATTTTTCTATAATTCACTCCCTGATCTTAGGCAGGTTTTAGGGAGTATTGTTAGAAAAGTGAATCAGTTCAGATTTTAGAACTAACCAGAAAAAGGAGCCAGGAACCAGTATTAAGAAGAAAAATGAATTCCAAACAAAAGCAACAAATGCACAAACTAGCATCATTTTTGCAATTAATAAAGTTCATTGTGGTACTTATCTGGTTTTTTTCAAGAGGAACAGCACTGATCAAGGAAAAGCAGATCCCACAGAGGAAGGATAATACTTAAAGAGCACTGCTGTTTGTGTTCAAAATCTCAAAGACAATCCAAAACCAACGAAGCATCAAATTTTGCTGGGTAAACTTGAAGTATACGATATCAGATTCTTTTTTAAAAAGAATGTTTGATGTTGTAATACATGTAGTGTGAATTATTATTTTTGTGCAAGGAAACACAACAGCGACAGCAACATGTTAGTAATTTATCAAACTATCAAGGAATTTGTGCTTGGCTAACAATGTTAAGCTGGCATCTGATATTAACTTCTGAGAGGACGGCTAAAGAAAAATGAATGACCTACACTGCATAGGCTAATCAGCTGGCACAGGATTCAAATATAGTCCTTTTGAATGTAGCATTCAAAATAAGACACAAGGGAAGCATTTGAATTTGACAAGCATTTGCTTCTTTCTCTCCTTGAAATAAACATTTGCATCCAGCGGGAGGTTTAATGAATCACTTTGAAAATGGTAACTGAATTGCCTTCTTCCCTACTTGAGATCATCTTGCTTTAATTATCTCCATTTGATGTTCAGAAGCCTCTGTGAAATGAAATGTATTTGTCAATGTAAGGGTAAAAATGGGTTTTTCCAATGCTCTAGATTGATAAGGAACTGCAACGAGAGAAAATGATCGTACCACAAACTGAATGCCATTTCTCCCCATCCCCCTCTTAGCTGTTTTAACATGGAAACATGTTTCATGTAATAGAAAAAAGCACGGCTGCAAAAGGAAGCAGGATTCAAACCACACAGTTTATTATTACATGAACAGGTTCCCACCAAATACTCATACCCATCTAAGAATTTAAAGAATTTAAGAGGAATAAATGCCATCTTGGAGACTGCAAATCCTTGAAAGGCAGTATCTATATGCACTAAAAATACTATACTTTGAGTATTCTTTGAGTATTCCTTAGAAAAATGGCAGCAAACATAATAATGTCCTGCAATGTATGAAAATAATGGTGTTAAACTGTATTACGTGGCTGTTCCTGCAGAAAGAATTTGGAGCAGTGAGTCTACCAAAGTCTACCACAAACCATTGTGATGACCGAGATTCTGAATCAGATTGCAGTGAGGTGGAAGAGGGAATTTGCAGACTCAGAATGGAGCGGAAAAAGAAAGACCTGGATAGGAAGAGGCAAGATTTCTACTGCAGAGGTTGTGGGGGAAGCCACCCCCGCACTGAATGCAAGTTTTTAGACACCATTTGCCTCCGTTGTGAAAAAAGAGGACACCTAGCAAGAGTCTGCAAATCATCAAGAACTCCACCCATCAGAAGGAAATTTCCTGCAAAGAAAGACAAAGAATTCAAGCCCAAAAATCTCAGTGAGAAAGGGGAGTGCAGCACAGAAGCAAATGGGAAGAATGAAACTCATCAGACAGTAACTATTGGTCATTCATTTTCTATCAATAACAGAAAAGTACATGTCAAGGTACTTATTGAAGGAAGGCCTTGCCAAATGGAAGTGGACTCAGGCTCATATTTATCTATGGTGTCATGGGACACTATTCACAGACTACTCCCAAACATTCAGAAGAATCACTTCCAGAAGCAAGCACTGACTCTTAAAGACTACCAAGGGAACAAGATTCCAGTAGTTGGAACAAGAGAATTCAACATGAAGTTCAAAGGCCACACCAAAAGCCTGCCCCTGACCATCGTGGACAAGGATCGCCCAAGTTTGCTGGGACTTGAGTGGTTCAACCCGCTGGGCATCGAGGCGACTGGCATCAATCACATGAGCAACACTGAATGGGAGGAGGCCTTGAAGTCTGAGTTTCCAGAGGTCTTCAGTGACGGATTAGGCAAGTACTTGGGGACCCCTATCACTTTCAATCTAGATCCCAAGGTGCCACCAATCCGTTTAAAGCCCAGAAGGGTCCCATTTGCCTTAAAGGAAAAATTGATGCACAATTAGATAAACTAATAGCTCAAGGGGTTTTAGAGCTCACTGACCACTCCAGGTGGGAGACATCCATAGTCACACCAGTCAAGGCTGATGGGTCTGTGAGAATCTGCGGAGACTACAAGGGGACATTGAACCATGCTACAACAGAGCACATATCCAGTTCCAGTGGTGCATCATTTATTACATTCTCTTGGTGGGGGCACAGTCTTTGCCAAATTGGATCTGGCCCAGGCATATCAACAGTTAACAGTTGATGATGCCACTGCAGAGGCCCAAACCATTGTGACTCATAGAGGTGCTTTCAAATGCAAAAGGTTGCAATTTGGAGTAAGTGTGGCACCAGGCATTTCCAAAGCCTTATGGAAAGAATGCTCCAAGGACTGCCTGGGGTAGTGCCTTATTTTGATGATGTGTTAATCTCTGCTGAAAATGACACTCAGTTACCGAGAGACTCAGAAGTCCTAACCAGATTCAAGAAAGCGGGGTTAAAAGTCAAAGAAGAAAATGCACACTTAGAACTGACAAGGTAGAGTTCTTGGGCTATATGATTGACAAACATGGTATCCACCCCACAGATGCCAAGGTTCAGGCAATCAAAGAAGCCCCAGGCCAAAATGCAAAACAGACTTGCAAGCTTTCCTGGGACTCATTAACTTCTATCACATGTTTCTACCTCAGAAGGCAACCATTGCAGAACCACTACACAGATTACTAGACAAAAAGTCTGCATGGGTCTGAGGCAGAAAAGAACAAGCTGCATTTAACACTATTAAGAGACAAATCACTTCTGATTCTGTACTGATACAGTTCTCTGAGAATTTGCCTGTTGTACTGACTTGTGATGCATCCCTTTTGGAGTGGGGAGGGTGTTGAGCCACATGCTTCCCAGAGGAGGGAAGCCCTATTGCATTTTACTCTCGCACCTTGACTAAAGCAGAGAGAAACTACAGCCAACTGGACAAGGAAGCCTTGGCAATTGTTGCAGCTGTCAAGAAATTCCATGAGTATCTATATGGGAGAACATTTACTATTGTCACAGATCACAAACCTCTTTTAGGCATTGTGGCAGGAGACAAACCAACACCCACAATCCTGTCACCAAGAATGCTGAGATGGACTGAATTTCTTGCTGCTTATTCATACAAACTCATCCACAGGCCTGGCAAAGACATTGGGCATGCAGATGCTTTGAGTCGCTGCCCACTTCCTTCACACTTGAGGACCCTGTTCCTGAGACTCACACCTTTTTTCTAGAAACTGTTGCCAAGCTTCCAGTACACGCTGCTGAAATTGCCAGAGAGACTGCCAAAGACACTTTATTGGCTCCTATTATAGGCTGGATTAAGAAAGGTTGGCCACTTCAAGATCTACCTCAACTTGCCCAACCTTTCAAATCCAGGCAAACTGAATTATCTGTATTAAGAGGATGTATTTTGTGGGGTAACAGGGTGGTTATTCCTACAAAACTACAAAAGAGGTTTTGAAATGTTACATGAGGGTCATCCGGGAATTGTCAGAATGAAGGGATTGGCCAGGAGTTATGTATGGTGGCCAGGTATTGACAAAATGGTTGAACACTGGGTTGCATCCTGTCCCAACTGCCAGGAAGTCAGGCCTGCCCCCCTCGCCCCAAACAGGAATGGGAATGTCCTAGGGGCCCATGGTCCAGGATTCACATTGACCTTGCTGGCCCTACCAGAGGGCACACTTTCCTTATTATAGTAGATGCATATTCCAAATGGCTAGAGGTTATCCCTATGGCATCCACCACAGCTGAAGCTATCATCAAACAGCTTAAGAAGCTTTTGTAACTCATGGGTTACCTGATGTCCTAGTTTCTGACAATGGTCCTCAATTTACGTCCAACCTTTTTGAATCATATCTAGCACAGCAGGGTATCAGACATGCCCTGACAGCCCTGGGCACCCTTCGCTAACGGCGGGCTGACGCATGTACATTTTACCAAGGAAAAACTTCAGCAATTGGGTCCTGGGGACATCACTGAGAAAGTTGAAAAACTACTCAGTGTCCAGCATATCACTCCCAACCCATCAACTAACTTATCCCCAGCAGAGTTGTTGATGGGTAGGAAACTCAGGTCTCCCTTTGACCGCCTTCATCCCACTTATGCACGCAACGCACAACTAGATTCCACTAGCAAAATTCGCACATTCACTGTGGGTGATTCTGTTTATGCTAAGAACCTTATGGGTGAACCATTATGGATTCCTGCTGAGATATCCCAAATCACAGGCCCTCATTCTTACAGGGTGCAAACAGAGGATGGGCTCCTCTGGAGCAGGCACATTGATCAACTTAGATCCAGGTTCTCTCAGGAACATCACACTTGTTCCTCTCTAGTTCCCTCACCTGATGTCAATTCTAGGGGAAGGGAGGAACAGGAGGATAATCAGCAAGCAAGAATCCACCCCATGTGTAACGAGCCATTACGACAGGAACCATTCCAAAACCTGTCACAATGCCAAAATCCATCCTTAGAAGTGGAAGATTGTACATTGCTACCTGACTTGGGTGCTGACATTGGGCTGGAGATGGGTTGGGAGGAGAGACCAGGTTGTAGCAACCAAACAGGTTCTACTATTACCAGAAGTCCAAGTATGGAAATGTCAGCAGACACATTTCCTCTCTCACTGGGTGAGAACCTTAAAACATCTGAACCATAGGTCTCACATTACGTAAGAGCCCCACCTATTTAAAAGAATACATTAGATACATGGGGTTTGAGTATAGACTGAACCTAGTGGGGAGGGGTGTTATGTATGCAGGTTTGAATGTCATTGGTTTAATTTGAACTGTTCTTGTAAAATGTTAGAAATGATTGGTTTAAAAAGTGCGGGAAAACCCTGCACTCTGATTGGCTGGCAACTGTGGCTGCTGGCTATAAGTAGCAGCCACAGCCCTGCCAAAGTGGGTCCTTTCTGAGCTGTAGTCACTTATAAACTTAAGAGCTTGAAGCACTCCACGTCTGTCTCTTCATGCAAACTTAACACATGGAACCACAAAGTAGCCCATCCATGACAAACAAATGTAGTGAGCAGATCCAGCTTGTGGTCAGTTTCCCAAACAATAATCCCACACCTACCAAAGAGGGAGTCCCATTGAAATCAGCAAATTTTGATCTGTTTGAAAGTCATAGCTTTGGGAAGACAAGGTGATTAAGGCTGCTGGACTCCAAGAAATAAGACACCAGTCTCTCCAGAACTCAGTTGAAATTCATTTGTCTCATTTTGCCCAGAGTCACCGTACATATTTATAAATAAATAAATAAATACTGGAAATATTGCCAAACATATCTTGTATGCTGAAAACATACATTGTTAAGTATTATAGTAATTTGTCATGCAAACATAACATACAAATCTATTTAAAATTTGAATGTAGGACTCCATGAAACATAGTTTATAGTTTTAAGAACTATATAACATATATGATGGAGGAGACACAGTTATACAAAATAGAGGTAGACTGCAGAGGAGGGTTTCCAAAGCACAAATTAACGAATTGAATGAGTTTTTAAAAAGAAATACTCCAAATTACTTTGGTTTTAATACTGGCTTATAAATGCAACAGCCATAAGAGGGTGTCTTCCTGCTGTTATGTTCATTTCTAAGTTGAAACTGCTGGAATGCATTAAGTCAACTTACTTGTGAGCTATTTATTCTCATCACCTCATCATTTCTACCACCTTTGGGTAGCTTTAAAATGGCAAAACAAAACAAAACAAAATGCCATAATATACTAAGAACGCATACTGTTGATATCATACTGGATACAAGACTTAATATGCTCATTCAATCCAAAAGATATTAACCAGTGATTAATCATCTAATGTATTTTTCTAAATGGATGAAAAGGTTGCTTGATTCCAAAAGAAAAGACAGATAAACATTTGCTTTTCTTCGCTATATTTACCACTGGGTGTCAGTAAAGGAACACATTTACTTTATACCTCTTTGACCAGGGAATTAGTAACATTCCCATCACTAGAAAAATGTCTTCAGGCAGCACAAAAAGCTGCAGATCCTCTGCTTAATGGTGCCAATGCTCTGGGAGAGGGAGGCAATGAGCATAAGACTTAGTGATTTTTACAGTAGCTTCCTTTCTTACTTTGCCAGGAAAAATAAAATCAAAGTGTCTCCAATGGGATCAGAAATATGGGCTGGAATAGCAAACTTCCACATAAAAGTGAGGTATATGCATTTTGTTTTCTTCTGCATTTCTTTTATGCATTGCCACAGCTGCACTAGCCATCCAAAATCAATTAGATGGGGACGGGGTAAGGGAAATAAAAGACTGGATGCAAAAATCTTTAAGTGTCAGACCCTTTTATAGAAGAGTAAGTCTCTGTTTATGGTCAAGGACCTGAATGACTTGGTACAGTTGGTTTTAAATGAGTGGTGGTGTATTCGTTTAGGGTGCAGTGGTAAAGTCTACACCTGATGTATCTCCATGTTTTTTTTTAAATATATGAATGAGAGGAGTAGCAAAGACAGCACATGAGGTGAGGATGCAGTATAAGTTGGTTGGAAGAGCAGGGACCTCTATCATTTCAAATCTATTTTCAGTGACTCAACTGAAGGTTGACAAGGACACATGTTAAAAAAGAGTGGCACTTTGTATGGGTGCGCCCTTCATCTTGATATTTTTGTTTTCTCCTGATCTCCAGATGGCTCTGAAGAATACAAAAAAGAAGAAGAAAGAAAAGAAAAGAGAGAGATAAAATCCTGCTTAAAGGCTTCATGAGGGTGTCCATCTAACAAGGTACATTTAGTGTAATTCTTACTGAATTTCAAATGAACAAGCAAACAACCCCACCATCCCAAATAATCAGTTCAACATATATAACAAAAGATAAGAGGCTAGAAATCTAAATGTGAAAATCTGAAGTTATAAATTGAAAATCTGAATGGCAAAACATAAAATCGGAAGGCATAAATTGAAATTCCTTAAAATTCTCACCAGTAGGTCTTAAAATGCTTACGTTTAGCTGAGTTAGTAACTTCAGGCTACAAACTTGTGTTCACTTCTGCAAGAACAACCAATCCTAATTCTGAAGTAAATATATATTTCTAAAAACTCTCTCAAACAGAATGTATGTCTCTATAATCTCAGAAGTGAACTATTTTATTCTTAGTATCTCTGGAGTTAGTTTTAATGTCTTATGAAACTTGTCAGTAATACTTCTTGAGCTGAATATGACAAAAGAACTAAAGAACTTTTCCATTAAAAGTTTGACCTCTTAAAAATTCATTTCTTTTCCAATAAAGTACAATATTTGCAGCTCAGGGTTGACATGAAGGGTCCTTGATGCTCTCTGAGTTTGATTGTTTTCTTGCAGATGTTTCATTACCTAAACTAGGTAATCTCAAAGATCACCAAGCTCAGAAAGCACCAAAGACCCCCATTTCTTTTTCTCCATTGTTAGATCTAGTAGCCTGAAAATTGGAAGTTAGTTGCTGGATGTGATAGGTATGATTCTGGATAGAATTAGATAGAATTTAATTTCTCCAACACAAGTTCTTGCCATTTTTCTTGCTTGTATAAGACAGACAAGACAGTGGCATCTAGCATGATGGACCTTCTCTTCAGCCAGGGATAGAACCCTGCTCCCAAAACCACTCAATAGTGTAGTAAATCTAACTCTGATAGAAAAGAATATTTGTAGCTCAGAAGTGAAATGGGGGTCCTTGGTGCTCTCTGAGCTTGATTGTTTTGTTGCAGAGATTTTGTTACCAAACTAGGTAACACTGATAGTGTTATCTAATTTGGTAATGAAATATCTGCAAGAAAACAAACCAAGCTCAGAGAGTACCAAGAACCCCACAATGTAACTCCCATTGTTTCCTATGTCCTTACATGCTGCCATGACTAGATTTAGGCAACTACTGAAAGGGGCGTTTATGGGTAGTTTCATAGGATTATCCTATTGGCATTAACATACTGAGCTCAGTTGGAACATATTGCTATATGATTTGGCTTATCGTTAATCATATTATTTAGTGCATTTTATTATTATTTGTACTGATGTGGTAATTTTATTGAATTATTTTGTTTTGATCTTCTTTTATGAGTACAAATGGATATAAATCATTTAAAGTTGGCAATATATAAATGAAATATATGAAATAAATATTTGTAGATCAGGGAGTACTACATTTTGAAATTGGATATAGGTACATACTCAAAAAGGTTTAATAGAAACCAGATCTGCCTCAATATAATTTATTTTTAAAAATGAATATTCTTTCAAAATGCTATGCTTCCTATAAAAATAGGAAGGTTTTTTAAAAAATGATTATTATCATTAAATCAGTCATATTTATATTATATTATGACACAATCTGGCCTTTCCTCCAGATGAGAGAGAAAGATACGTTAGGCCTGAAGATGATGGAGTTTATCCTTGAGTTTCAAATCCTACCAACAAACAGTAGGGCAGATTATATTTACTTATTTCTGTCCTTAAACAAACAAGTAACCAAACAACAAATATCACTTATTAGTAGTTTCTGATGCAGCTAAAATAAAACAAAACAACGTAAAATACAAATAATAAATCTTATAAATATTAAAAACAGATAATCCCAATTTAACAACAGTATCAACTGAGCCTTCAAGGAGAAAAGCTCTCTCTACATCAGGGGTGTCAAAATCTCATCATCATGTTGTTGTCATGTGCACTTCCCCCCCTTTGCTAAACTGGGGGTTGGGGTGGCCAGCGTGTGATGCATCTGGCCCATAGGCAGTGAGTTTGACACCTCTGCTCTACAGTAATGTTTTCTGGAAAGACCAAACTCCTGGGGTGAGAAAATCCCACAAGGTAGACTTCATGTCAAACTTGCCCAGTCCAGGAATGCCAAATGATCTGTTCATTGAAAATTGCCAATGGTTAATATTCTTATCCTAGCTTTTGGACTTAGACACAATGACTTGCCTTATATTGAATCAAATAATGTAGCATTTTTACACTATCATTCTACTCATCCACGTTTATTTTATTTTTTGTACTTGAAAAGATATCCACATTAATTCTGCATCAGGAGACTAAAGCAGTTGGTAAACTTATGCTCTAACTTCAGACATTTTGTTTTCATTGTAGGGTTATTTTGAAAATTCAAAAATAGCATTGCCCCTATTTAGATCTGTTTAACTCTAACCTGAAAAATTACTCTGAGGATCAGATCACTCCATTCAGTGACAATGCTATATAGCAAAAGTATCACTGTATAAGTAAACAATTCCGAAAAAGCAACAAGAGCTTTTAATTCACAGTTTGTCCTTTCTTGTCCATTGCTGAGCAGGGATAGTACAAAGTGTGCAACATGTATTAATAAGGGATGCTACTTGGAGCTTCTACAAATTGTGGACAGATTTATGTAGCAAATAATTAAGCTACCAGAACATGAGACTTTGATAGTGGCTGCTAAATGAATGCTACTGAAATCTTGATAGCTACTTCCGATGTGTGACAGAAAATCACAGGAGGGAACAACAGGAAAGGATATGCATTCAATTAGGAAGAAATGCTTTCAAAGATATACATGTGTTTTAGCATGACTGATACTTATTGGAACAAAATATGAAGTAAAATTTAAAGATGGAGTGCAAGTAGAATGTAGGATACAAAGCTGCTAGAATAAATGGGATGTAGGTACATGTAATAATATATACATATTATGCATATATGAGTAAGATGCTGAGCTTGTCAATCAGAAAGGTCGGCAGTTTGGTGGTTCGAATCCCTAGTGCTGCATAATGGAATGAGCTCCCATTACTTGTCCCAGCTTCTGCCAACTTAGTTCGAAAGCGTGTAAAAATGCAAGTAGAAAAATAGGGACCACTTGGTGGGAAGGTAACAGCGTTCTGTACACTTTTGGCATTTAGTCATGCTGGCCATATGACCATGGAGATGTCTTTGGACAGTACTGGCTCTTTGGCTTTGTAATGGAGATGACCACTGCCCCTAGAGCTGGAAACAATGAGCACATATATGCGAGGGAACCTTTACTTTTACCTTTTATACACACATACACACATTCCATTTTTGTGCCTAATAAAACAAACTTGAAGCTATAGAAAGAAGAAATGACTGGACTAAATGTAATACAATATATTTAATTTTAAAAAAGGAACTGTGCTAGAATATACTCTATTGCAACTGATTCAGCTAAACCCCAACTGTCCTATAAAATTATGAATGCCAATTGAATCATGAACTGCAAGAGCTGAGTTGACTAAAAGAAGAATTGCTCTAAAGCAAAGGGGAGAATTTGGGATATTGAAAGAATTGCCAAACTTAAACACTTACAAACGTAAGATATAATCTAGATGAAATGATGTGTTCCAGGGAGAATAAAAACAGAATAGCTATGGGAAGGGAATCACCTAAGGACAAGATGTCTCGCACTACAGCTCTGTTGACCATATTGATTGAAGTTACAACCTTATCCACCTGAGGTATATAAGCAGAGAAAAAGCTTAGTAGTATTAGATTTTACCTTCCTAGGCTCAAAAATTCACAGGGATTAGGACTGTAGCCATACATTAAAAGATGTCTGCTACTTGGGAGAAAGACTGAAACGGATCTAGACAAAAGTATAAAGGTCAGATACACAACACTGTGACCAAAGCAGCCTGTGATTCTCAGGATTTGATAGACAATTCAGGGCAAGTTTCTACTTCACATTTTAAAAGTCCTTGCATTAAGAAACACATTAAAGTGAGCCGCATGGACACTTTTCTTTTTAGCTCCTTGGCAAGCGTAACTAATGGCATTGCATCCCTCTGTAAGTTCCTTTCTCCTTGCAAGCCTTAGTGGATAACACAGTGAAGTGGTTTGCCTTTTAAACTGTAAGGTGAGACTTTGTCCCCACATTCAGGCTTTCAGCCTAAAGCAACTCTAAGCATATATATGTGCAGATGAACACTTTAATATATGTGCATTACTTTGTTTCTAACCCATGTCATAATCATACTGAGAGTCAGGGTATTTATTGCTAAGGCCATGGCTTTCCCAGTTGTAATATATTTTGCACAAGCTAGGCCATCAGAAAGGATGAATGTAGAAAAATAAAGATAGTGCTGGAGAAAATGTTGAGAATATCCTTGACCATATGAACTAGTTATTCAGTACTAGATCAAATGAAACAAACTGTTCATAGAAAGGACTAAATAATGAACTAAACCTTTAATCTTTAGACACTTAGTGTGAAGGCAAGAATCATTAAAGAAGATCCTGAAGCTTGGAAAATTGGAAGGGAATAAAAATGAGGCCAACAAAAATCAAGGTGGCAAGTTACTATCAATAACGAGCTAACAAGAATTTAAAGAAGAAGGCAATATTAGCAAAATGATGCTCTTCAGGCTACAAAATTGGAAGTGAATGAATAATGGAATGATTAAGGAGTCTATCTCATAGCAATATCCATGTGTTTTCCCCTTATCTTTGAGATGCTGGTGATGGTGCTGGCCTCCTAAAATGTCACATGGGCTGCATATATTGTGATTGGGAAAAAGCAAGAATCAGGCTGGAGAAGTTATGGAGCAGAACCAAGGAAGCTGACAGAAGCTGAGAAATGATGTGGTGAGATATAAATAAAAAGAGAAATGGAGGAGGTGGGAACTGAAATTACATATATCTCTCCTGATCATTGATGCCCTTCCCACAAGGTTTCTAGCTCTTCCTGAAATTGTGGAGAAAGGTAGTATGATGGAATAAGAAAACTTTGTGTATACTTTCTTTGACCTGAAGAGTTTCATCTGCCAATCCATTGTTTTCTCTCAGCTTTATATTTCCTTCTGATAGGAATAACCCATTTGAGTTTCTTTGCTTTGGAACCCAGAACTGCTTGTGAGCGTGCTATGTTCACTCCATAAACCACAGATCATAGAAACACAAGTAGTGCTCAACTTATTGTTCATTTGGTGACCGTTCAAAGTTACAACAGCAATGGAAAAAGTGACTTATGACCATTTTTCACAGTTACAATCTTTGCAGCATCCCCATGGTTGTGTGATCAAAATTCAGAAGCTTGGCAACTGGTTCATATTTATGACTATTGCTGTGCCCTGGGGTCACCTTTTGTAATCTTTTAACAAGCAAAGTCAATGGGGAAGCCATAGGTACTAACTTGGGGTAGTCAATGGGAATAACAACCAGGGTACTAACTTAACCCAGGGGTGGGATGCTATGGTTTGGACTGGTTTGGGTGTACCGGCAGCTCTGAAGAGTAGCTGTCATAGAACTGGTTTGGTCTTGCTTGCTCTGAGGATCTTCAGTTGGGCCCTCCCACCTGCCCATGCTCCTAGGTCCTTTTTATTCTCTCAGCTGTTCAGCGTGGCAGAGCGGATTGCCCTGCTAATCAGCTGAGAGGCGCAGGGGTTTTACTGTAATCTTAGGACACGTGTGCGTGATCACCGAACCGGTTGTTATGCTACCCCTGACTTAACTGCAATGATTCACTTAACAACTGTGGCAAGAAAGGTTATAAAATGGGGCAAAAGTCACTTAGAAAATGTCTCACTTAACAACTTAAATTTTGGGCTCAAGTGTGGTTGTATGTTGAAGACTACCTATATTAGAGATAGGGAGACATTTTAGGGTGATTCTTCCACTTTAGAAAGACAATGTCTTTCAAATTATTTTACTGGCAGACCAACAAAGCCTTTCAATCTATATAACACAAAACATTTTGGATCAGTAAATTTAGTTCTAATCTTAAGCACCTAGCAGTGTAATCCTAAATGTGTCTGTTTATCCTGCTGAATTTTGGGGGACTTATTCCCAGGCAAGTCTGTGTAGGAAATGCAGCCTTTTCTATCAATCCTAGTTGGCAAGAATTATTTCTCAAAGTGAAACTATCCTCTTTCTGATTCTAATAAGAATGATAATAAACAGCTGAAAGCATTCTGGGAAAGTCAGTGCTGGAGTATCAAAACTGTAGAATGCCCCTGTTTTGCTTATGAGATGTATTCTTTTCCTTCCTTAAACTATGCCAATGTTTCCAAACCTGTGTAGTGTGGTCTTTATTCCCCACTATTCTGCAGCCAATAGGATTGTTGCTAAGAATTCTGGGAATTGAAGTTTGTACATCTCAAAGTTGCTCAGTTGGGAAACACTGGACTAGACTTACCTGCTTGCCTGCCTGTTTTATATTTTTCATGCCACTGCAGAGGAGGAAGAGAAAGGTGCATATTAACCATCTGGAAACCATTCTCTAGCAATGCTTTGCTGAGGTTCCATCCCCTTTGAAAGCTGAGCCCATTAGGAACAAGCTGAAGGTCCAGGGAGTGTTTCCTGCTTGGTATTGCATGGCCTTTGTCAGTAGAAGTAATTCACCTTCATTAGAAGGGAAGCAGGAGCAACTGAGCTGCTGTTGCAGCAGCTAGACATCTGTTGACAGCATGGTCTGTGTCATGACAACTCCAGTTTAATAAGATAATGAAAGTCACATTCACCTAGCTGCATTGGTTCAGAATTGTACAGTAATATCAATTGCCTCCTTATGATATAAAGTGGTTGCAGAAGCTTTCTCATTTTGGCTGCAGCTTCATCAATATTGTTGCTTTACAAAAATGTTACTTTAAAACACAAACACATCTCCAGCTACTTTGGATGGTATTTGACCTCATATTAAAACTTAACAAAATAAAAGTTTAATTGGTTCTCTCTATAATTTATACTTTAACAAACTACACCAGAGTTATAAAGAGTTGAGATGGTCCTTGGCCTGTTACTGAGATATGAAGCTGGAAGATAAATGGAGGGCTTCATTTCATAGAGTAAGAATAGAGAGAAAAATGATTGCTCACTCCCAAACCCAGGGAAAATTTCAGGAACGCCAGTCCAAAACTTCAAAGGCTTCTGGTTCTTTGAAAAAAGGAAATAATATCCATATGTTCATCTGCAATGTGCTAATTTGTGAATTTTGGAGACCTTTAACTGAATTGAGATAAAGTAAGATGGGTATTTTAATAATCTACTCACTCAAGAGGCTACAAAATAAATTTAATCTGCAAAGGTACTATTTCATTTCAACAAATCTATAAAAGTCACATGCACATTCTCATTTTCAAGAAGCAAAGTCCCATCTAATAGCTGTTTGATCAGGAAGAAAGTGTGCTTCCAGGGGAACATTTTAATGCTGATTATTGTTGTTAAATTTGCATGAAGAGTCAGATGTGAAGAGCTTCAGTGAAGAGTTTATTAGTGACTACAGCTCGAATGGACCCAACTTGGCTGGGCTACGGCTGCTACTTATAGCCAGCAGCTGCAGTTGCCAGCCAATCAGAGTGCAGGGTTTTCCCACACTTTTTAAACCAATCATATTTGACATTTTACAAGAACAATTCAAACTAAACCAATGACATTCAAACCTACATACATAACAGTTGTTATCTTTGTTAATCTTTAATGGATTTTTGCTGACCAGGGCTGAATGACAAGGCTTTAAGGCTTTATTTATGCATTAGAGATGGGATATGGGAAGAAAAGATCATTTGTTGTATTTTTAGAGAAGGTGACAAGTTACTAAAATTGCTTATACTTGTGATAAAGGGGGAAGTTATTTCTTTATATACCTCTTTTTCTTTTTTCTTTACTATATTTTTATTGTTTCTTTTCCTTTTTAAAATCATGTTTGTTTTTCTTCTTTTTAAAGTTTGTATTGTTTTTATCTTTTTAATTGTAATGTTTAATAAAATTATAATTAAAAAGAAACCGAATGCATATTCATAACTACTACTGAATTCAGAGAATGAACAGAAGAAGATGAGGATTGGCAAGGAAAATATGTAGAAATTAATGACAATAGCAACAGCACTTAGACTTATATACTGCTTCATAGTGCTTTACAGCACTTTCTCAACTGTTTACAGAGTCAACATTTTGCCCCTAACAATCTGGTTCCTCATTTTACTAACCTCAGAAGAATGGAAGGCTGAGTCAACCCTGAGCCTGTGAGAATCGAACTGCTAAACTGCAGTACTGCATTCTAACCACTATGCCACCATGGCTCATTATGATGGACCAATTGGTGAGGAATATATAGGGTTCTTTAGCCACAGAAACCTTGACATCTGTAGCTACTCAATTACCATAGTAGTAAAATCATACAGCTCACTTTAAATAAGGATTTTCATACCTAGCTAGAGATATGGATGCTAAGCTGTCTTCAGCAAACACTATCTTTTATGCATTAGGATATATAAATATCTATCTTTCTGACAGGAGAATCTATCAGCCAATTCATTTAGGGCAGTGGTTGCTAACCTTTTTCAGCTCCCATGCTGAAAATCGCACGCACGTGCCAGCACCCAGAAGGCAATGTCGCACCCCTACACCCCTTGCATGCCACGCATCTCTGCACATGCACGCGTGATCTCCCTGTGCATCATGCACCTCTGCGCATGCACACAAGAACCCCCATGTGCACTGCGCATCTCTGCACATGCGCACACATCTTCCATGCAGCCCCCACCCCCTGTGCATGAGTGCCAGATGCCCAACAATCAGCTGGCAGGTGGGCGGCGGGTGAGCATGTGCAGTGGGACTCTTCTGGGTGACCTCTTGCATGCCGGCAGAAGTGGCTCTGCATGCCACTTCCGGCACATGTGCCATAGGTTCACCATTATGGATTTAGGGAATTATGAGTATCATCTTGATTTTCCCACACTTGATGTTCTATAGTCCACACTCTACATTTTAAACAAAAATTGACAATTTGTCTGACTTCTGCTTACCAGGTTAGAGCAAGAAAATCTATGACAGAATAACAGAATTGGAAGGGACTTTGGGGGTCTTCTAGTCCAACCCCCACTCAGGCAGGAAATCCTATACTATTTCAGACAAACGTCCAATCTCTTCTTAAAAACCTAAGTGTTGGAACAGTATTCATTTGATAGAAAAAGTTCTTTGTAACCTGAGTATGTATAAAGGCATTTAAAATTTATGTTGGAAATGTTAAAAGAATGGACATCATCATGTTTGCTAGTGCTTGAAACTAGAAAAATTCTGCATTGAAATACATACACTGATTCAGAGGATCTTAAAGATTAATATACAATTAAAACCAAAGGATTTTCTTTTGGGATTGATAGACAAAGTTGGAAAAAAGTTATGTAAATTTGTTTATGTACATGACAACTGCAGCAAAATCATTACACACATAAAGATGGAATGGAGGAATATTTATTTATTTATTTGATTTGTCAATAAACACAAGATAATAAGTATAAGGCTAAACATAGTTATGAATACATGAAATGAATACATATAAGAAAAATAAAAGAAACAATAGGATATATTGTTAATATATATATATATATTATAATGATATATTATTCATTCATTCATTCATTCATTCATTCATTCATTCATTCATTCATTCATTCATTCATTCATTTATTGGATTTCTAAGCCTCCCCATCTCCCTAAGGACTCGGGGTGGCGTACAATCATAACAAACAATAAAAAATATTATATCTATATCTATAATAGAATAGAATAGTAGTGAAGACGGTGGAACTTGCTGAGATGGCCAAATTTCTTCTTTGATCAGAGAAAATACAATATTTACATTCATTGCTGACTGAAAACCCTCTTCATTAGGGAAGATCTTTATTCTTAACTTCTCTTCCTTTCTTGCACTTTATCCTTCTTTTTGATTTCTTTTCTTTCTTTTTTTCTTACTTTACATTACTTTTTAATCTTCTTTCTCAGGAAATCTTTAATGAAATTATAGTTTAAAAAGGAAAAGAAATTAATAAAAATTCATAACTGTCCATAAACAGCATTCTGAAGCCACCATCGTAGTTTTCATCTATAAACTGAATAAATCAGATCAAATTTATATCTGTATGGATATGACACTTCCCAGTACAGCTATTATGCATGAAAAATATATTGGACCTTACATTATTACTGCCTAGATTGTGTCAAATTGTTCTCCAGACTTGGTCTTAATGTGGATCCCAGCAGCAATTCCATTAATATTTTTTCCACAGATGTTGGATTTTACTGCTACAAATACCTCTTTTTTGGAACTTTGTTATCTGCTGAAATACTCTGGAATGTAATTTGTGAGGTACCTGCTCATTTACAAGAAGTCCTTAATGTTACTGATGGGATTTTGGTGTTTAATGCTATTAAATGCAAGCCTAATCCTTACCATGCAGAACTTTTTCAGTGCCTGAGGGATACTAATCTAACACTCTCAGAACAAGAGTGAATTTAACAAATTGTCTTTGGGCCCTTGCCTATGCATTCTCAGACAATCCATATATATATATATATATCTGTTTTCGCAGATTTTCATGGTTAAGGGTATGTAGGTCTTGGTGTGTTCGGGTCTTATCCCATGTAAGATTGAGATTATCTTGGCAACATTTTGACGAGATCCCACTCGCCATCTTCAGGCTGGTGTCTTCAGCTTTGTGCTTGTGCCAGACCCGAATACACCAAGACCTACATATATATATCTGTATATATAACTGTAAGGAAATTGATACTCTCACTGAAATCTACAATCTGCTAGGATGGGCGAACCAAAGTAACTTTTTAATACTTCAGTTTGAAAGTTTGTCTCATTATTTCAGGAATTGCACAAAAAGTATCTTCTTGGGAGTGCTGGATGACCATGAAACTATTTTTAAAGAACTGTGGGTTGTTCCTACTTATGATACTGTCATGTTGTATTTTGTTTAAAAACAACAACAAATTGAATTCATGATGGATACTAGCTATATGTTGGGCTTGGTATAGTCCTCCTGTAGATCTCACCATATAGCACAGTTTACACCATTGCATATGTTGACAAAGCTCTTTCATTTGTAGATTAAAGTACATTTAAACAGCTTTTACAGTATTCTGAATGTGTTTCTTCTTCCAGTTGTACATGTACAACTCTTTCTTTATGATAGTAACTGATCGTGTCAATTCTGTAAGTCATCTTTTCAACTTCTCTTCTCATTGAATGCTGTATATTCAAATTGCAAGGAAATGTCTTTACTGTTGAAGCACAAATAATTCAACAGATTATTTCTTCAGGTGTCCAGTTTCTAATTTAATTTCAGATCCACACTTTAAATTTTGTTGAGGAGAAGGTAATTTAGTTTGGTTCCATACAATTCCCAAAGCTTTATCTGTTTCTGAGATACAGACTGCTACACAACAGAATGTATGCTTTCAGGAAATCATAACAACCATTTCCGCTAATCGGAAATGAACCTTGGAACAATACTGCCCACATGACTCTTGAAGCATAACCAATGTTTTTTCTCTGGCTGCTGTCCATAGCAAATGTCTTCCTTCATGATGATCCTAAACTTTCCAGCAAGGAGCTATTGATTTGACTCATAAAGACCACCTAAGGAGAGGTAGAGACTGAAGTGCTCCTATGAGAAAATGTGTGGTGTCTGGATATAAATATACTTGTTGAATAGTAGGACAAGGCTCTTTCACTGTGCCAAATGGAAGACTCACATGTCCCTTCTGCTTCGTGTTTTACCTCTCCCATCAGCACTATGGATTGAAATCAGTGTATATTTTTATGCTTTGGCTAACAGCAGGCTTTCCTTCTTTCTTTCTTTCTTTAACTTGTAATTGATGATTACCCTTGGTAACCTGCAGTAGAAACATTCATCACTGTATATGCCAAGTCAGTGATTTCAAAGATAAAGCAAATTTTCTATGCATAAACTATATCAGCTACTTTCAAAAGTGACATTGATTGGTCTTTTCATAGTCAAGAACATGCTCGGCTTGCCAGTTATTTTGGTTTCATGCATCAATGCATCATCCCTTCCTGGCCACAGGCCAATAGGGAGTTTGAGATATTTATACAGTCACTGAAAAATGTTCTTCAAATTGCCATGGTGGAAAGTGCTAACCTGCTGCAAGAACTGTTCAATTTTTAAGAAGTTACAGGAATATTCCTTGCTGCTCTGCTGGGATTTCATCAGCCATTGCTATTTTGGGCTGGTAAATCAGAACTACATTGCTTAACTGAACATCCCACATCAAAATCTCACTTTGCAATAATGGAATGTTTGAGCAAAATGTGCAATTAAACAGTATGCAGATGAAAGCAGGGAAGCTACAGTTGTATCTTTCAAAGTTGGGAGACATAGAACTTGTCAAAATTATCAGTGCTACTCAATCAGTACCTCTATCAGATCAAGAAGATACCAATTTGCAGTTTAAAGAAGCAACCATGAAGGTGTGTTTTAATTCAATATGTCATCTAGTAAATGTCTAGCTAATGACTCTGATAATGATGATCTTCTGCACATCTGTAGAAGAATCTGTTTCAGATGAGTATACTTCAGTGGTGGGATTCAATTTTTTTTACTACTGGTTCTGTGGGTGTGGCTTGGTGGGCGTGCAGGGGAAGGATACTGTAAAATCTCCAGTCAGAGGTGGTATTTGCTGGTTCTCCGAACTATTCAAAATTTCCACTACCAGTTCTCCAGAACTGGTCAAACTCTGCTGAATACCACCTCTGGTATACTTGAATCTTATTGGCTAAAGCCAGAGGCTGCTAGCCAATCCATTGAGCTGTTCCTATTTCAGACTGCATTAATCCCTGACTGCCCCTTTACACCATCAAATGTTTCCCACCATCTAAAATGAAGGAGGTCCTATCCATAATAATTCACTAGATAAGAATTCAACATTGACTAGAAAACACAAGGAATACATTGCTGTGAGTTGTATTTCAAGAGCTTGAAATCAAAACCAACATTGTAACACAAAATGTCATCATCCTTTCATTTTAAATACTAATGGCATGGCCTGAAAACAGGCTGTGAACAACAAGTACTCTAAAAATATTATAATGGCTGTTGAATATATGTCCTAGAAAGGAATTTATTTAAAAAAAGGATGTACAGAAATGAACATTTATGAACATGGCATGTTAGATTTCCCATCTAGCAAGATTAATGGCATTTCCTGTTTTTGGGGATTATATTATGGCAGTTTGAGATCATCTGTCAGTTAAATTAACACTAGTTTGATACATTCTGGGCCAGTAATCATGACGCTGTCAAAAACAGACTAAAATGTATTATTTGTGAATTTCACTATGCAAATCTTAACATCCGAGTAACAGTTTTTGCAAAACTAACCCTAGTTATGTCATTTTAAAATCTGAAGTAGCATTCTAGTAGCATCTTTCTATTTTAAAAGTTATCTGTTGCAGTGATGTATGATCTTATGTTTTCCTAACAAAGAAAAGCAAGACATCTTCACCCTAAAACAATCTGCATCGCAATAAATCTCTGCCATTCCAAAGTCAGGATTTAGAACATTGTGATATGGATGGACCTGGTCATGTGTGGTGCTATATGCATTGATGTATGACGAAGAGATGCTCAGAAATGATTGGATCTTAGGAAGCTGGTTGCATATGCCCAGCAGAGAGAGGACAGCTTCTCAATGTGTCATTACAGATAAGGCTGGAAAAGCTTAGCGGAATAGGGATGCTGCCAGAGAAATTTCAGGAGCTGCTTTTAGCAGGAGAACAAGTTTGGCCTGTCTCATCCATGCTGTTGCCCAGACCTGTCAGAATGATCTTAGTCTCAGTGATCATAAACTAATAGATTCCACAACGAGTCAAAAGGTATTCTTCCCCTT
Organism: Naja naja; assembly: GCA_009733165.1. Lineage (NCBI taxonomy): Eukaryota > Metazoa > Chordata > Lepidosauria > Squamata > Elapidae > Naja > Naja naja. The sequence continues at coordinate 128,234,088 of CM019149.1, read as the reverse complement.
TGTGCTGCAGACCCCACTCCAGCTAGAAGTCTGTCTGATCTCCTCTTGTCCAAGCATGAGACTAGACTATAAACAAGGGTAGAGCTGTATGGAGCCTGCATAAAGCCCTGTCTGCTCCCCAGGTCCCATCAACTGTTCTTTAGCCTCAGTCATTGCAAAGGAGGGGAATCTTTGATTATTCCTTTAGGTTTGATCCTTACTGGGAGCAGAATGGTCTTTGAGTTGGTTTTCTTATTACGCTGCAAACCAAAGGCAGTACCCCACGTTAGTGAGATTTCTGGTGAATTTCATTATTTTTAACTTTTGCCTACTTTTTGTTACTTTTGTTTTGTCTTATTTTTAACTTTTGTCTGTAGGACAAGAAGCAATGGGTGGAGACTAATCAAGGAGAGAAGCAACTTAGATCTAAGGAGAAATCTCCTGGTATTTAGAACAATTAATCAGTGGAACAACATGCCTCTAGAAGCTGTAAATACTCCAACACTGGAAGTTTTTAAGAAAAATTTGAACAATCACTTGCCTGAAATTGTATTGTATTGTATTGTATTGTATTGTATTGTATTGTATTCCATCCTATCCTATCCTATCCTATCCTATTCTATTCGTTTCTTCTAGTTTCCTCTTATTTTGTTACAAAACTGACCATTTGACTCAAATGAAGCAAGTAAACAAGTAAACTAGTTTGCCAATTATGATTAGACATATTGTGTTAAATATTTAGATTTTTTTTGCAAGATAATGCCCAAGCTGAGTGAGAGTTTTAGAATAATAATCCAACACATCTGGAGGATGTCATACTGGAGAAGGCTAAATTAATTAAGAACTGTTACTTATACCAAACAGTTGATTAATGTAGACATAATATAAGGTTCCATATGGCTTTCCATCCTCTAGATCTTGAATAAAACAGCTCAGATGCTATCATTTGGTTTATCTCTTATATTCAGAGTTTATAGGTAGTCCTCAACTTACAACCATTTATTCAACAACTTTTGAAGTTACAACAATGCTGAAAAAAGTGACTTATTACAGTTTCTCATACTTTTGACTGTTGCAGCCTCTTCATGGTGACATGATGAAAATTTTGATGCTTTGCAACTGGCATATATTTATGATGGTCACAGCAACCCCAGGTCATGTGATCAACATTTGCAACCTTCTCAGCCAACTTTCAATAAGTAAAATCAATAGGAGAGTTCCAATTCGAATAATGACTGGGGTGATTTGCTCAACTATCATAAAATAGATGGTACAATTAGGCATTATTTACTTAACATCCACTCTGCTTAGCGATGGAAGTTCTGATCCCAATTGTGCTCATAAGTTGACTGTATAACCCTTAGCTTTTTTCTGCATTGCTTGTGAAAAATTAGGAAAAAGTAACATTTTTATCAAAGCAAGCAATCAAATCATTCTTATCTGTCACTCTTGATCACTACATTAATCAACCCTAAAAGTTTGATTTAACAGTGCTGCATAAGAAACCAAATGGTGTTCAGATTCTTCTGTTAAACTAGGTAGCAAGGTTATAAAGAATGGCTTCATTCAAAATCATAATGTGGATTTTTGGTTTTCACATATTGCATTGTGTGAAGTCACTCTGTGGTTGGTTAACCATGATTTAAGGCTTAGTGCAACATGTGAATCCAGTTATAACACCAAACTTACTTGTTGAAATGGTGTAATAATCCTACTGACCCCACTGGACGATAGTTCAATTTCAATTATTTTATGCAATTTATATATTATCAGAATTGCAAATCTAAACAGGAGATGACAGCAAAAATAGTTGTAGGACAAAAGTTGAAGAGGTCAAAAGAATGGAGACAGTTCTAATTAAAATTTGAATGTAGTGCAACACATAAATATGAATACTGTGTTTCTGCCAATTTGTATTTCAATGAAGTTCTCATGAATAATAACAGCTCTACATACATGCCAAAATGTTCATAACCTGCCCTTGTTTGTTCACAGGAGAAAGTAATGAGTGACATCGCTTGTGTGTATGTAGTTCCCAAACACGTATTCAGAATGACACAATTTGAATGTAAGTTTTCAAGCAAGGGTTTTACTACAAAATACAATCTACTGAGCTTCATTAAGGTTACACCTCATTCTTTTAATTAACTTCATGTTCTTGTCCTTGGCAAAGTAGTAATTATTTTTTAATCAGTTGATCACTGCACATTGAAGAAGAAGCCAACCTTAGCCTCATCTCACAAAGAGGTGTCTTAAGAATTAACTTAATTAGCTTGTCATCTTTCTCATAAAATATGATTTGAATTTAGAGAAAATACCCTTCTTTGCTGTTCCAAGGTTAATTAAAAATGTAGAGAAGGAGCAGGTCAACATTGGGGGAAATGAAGACAAGTGTTGTGCTCTGTCCAGTTCTCTGATTAATGTTTTTCAGGAATCGGGGTGATAGTGATGGTAGACAGAAATGTACAATGTCAGCATTGCTGCAGAGATTACAAGAAGGAGCCTTATACAATGTTGACTAGCACCCATTTCAATAAACACAATATAAATAATGAGGGAATCATCTTTATTAAAACCATTATTAGACTCAAGTTAGAAACCAACAGATGGTTGAGTAGTGTTCCTCTAGATCATGACATGTAAGCAGAGGCAAACAGACGTTCCTTTTAAGTTCTCCATAAGTACTTCAAGTTTTGTTCTATTTCTTGATTAAGTGTTCCCAACTCAGGATTTGGAGCCATGGGCTTCATTTGCTATACATTATGATGCATCCTTCTTACTCTTTCTATATTACTGCCCTTACATCTCTTCTTTACAATAAATTGTATTTCTCATCTATTAATAAACTGATTAATAAACCTTCCTCCTCACTTCTATTACTGATGCATCCTGTTGTATATTTTTTTTACTCAGCCTGAAATGGACTGGAAAGCTTACCTGGCTGAAAATGTAATTCTACTGTTATTTAATCATTTCCCAATTCTACTGTTATTTAATCATTTCCCAGGCACTATGTCTCAATATATAGCATGACCAAGGGTTTTAAATTACGTTTAATTCGGAAGGGGAGGTTTTTAAAATTTTTAATTGTTGTCTTAAGGGGTTAGGGAGCGGGGTGGAAGGGTCCTCTCGCAGCCTGGTACGTGGCGGGGGTGGGGGCCGGCGGGACCTCGGGATGCGAGGTGGGGACCGCGATTCCCAGGGTGGTTGGGATTGGCAGGAGACGTCGAGGCATAGGGCCATATCATGTGTTGGGAGCGCATACCCGCCATCTCGGTGGCACGCTCCGACCCTATGGCCTCCTCCCTAGGGGGCACGGGAACTGGGACCCCTGGGCTTAAGCTGGTGTACTTTAATGCCAGGTCCGTGGCTAATAAATCTTCCCTCCTTCGTGAGATCATTGAGGAGGAGGCTGCGGACCTGGCTTGTATCACCGAGACTTGGTTGGGCCCGGAGGGAGGTGTCCCTCTGGTTGATCTGTGCCCTCCAGGTTTCCGGGTTTTGCACCAGACACGGGCCCAGGGAAGGGGTGGTGGGGTGGCTGTGGTTATCCAGGAGACCTTGTTTCCAAGGGAGGTCACGGTTCCAGAGATAGGCGGGAGTGAGACCCTCCTCCTGAGGTGGGGGCCTAATGGTTGGGTGGGCTTGCTGCTCGCATACCTTTCCCCCAGCTGTGTGACAGCGGCCCTGCCTGGTCTTCTTGATGTCCTCTCGGGAGTGGCAGTGGAGTTCCCAGGCCTTATAGTCCTGGGGGACTTCAATCTGCCCTCCCTGGGGGGAGCGTCGGGTTTGGCCCAGGAATTCATGGCTTCTATGGAAGCCATGGGCCTGACCCAACTGATTCAAGGCCCGACTCATGAGGGGGGAAACACTCTTGACCTAGTTTTTGTCTCTGAACAGTGGCGTAGTGACATAGGGCAAGCCACTTTTGCGGCGCTGCCCGTTCCATGGTCTGATCACTATCTCCTATGGCTGGTCTTCCAACAGACCGCCCCCCACTGCTGGGATGAGGAGCCACTTAGATGGTTCCGCCCCAGATGCCTGATGGACCCTGAGAGGTTCCAGGCAGAACTGGGTTTTTTTCCCTCTTCCCTTGCCCACAGCTCTGCCGAGGATCTGGCGACTGCTTGGCAACAGGCTGCGTCGGATGCCCTCGACAGGGTTGTCCCCATGCATCCCCTCACACGCCATGGATCCCGGATGGCTCCTTGGTATACCGAGGAGCTCCGGGAGATGAAGCGTCGTCGGAGGGGTTTAGAGAGCAGGTGGAGGTCCACCCGCTCCCAATCCGATCGAGCCCAGCTAAGAGCCCATATTAGGACTTACCTGGTAGCTATGAGAGTGGTGAGAAGTTCTTATCTCTCCGCCCTCATAGTGTCCACAGATAACCGCCCAGCCGCCCTGTTTCGGGCCACCCGCTCTCTCCTTCGTATGGGGGAGAGGGAGGACCCACTGCGGGGAAGGGCTGAGGAATTTGGTCAATATCTGTCAGATAAGATCACCCGATTCAGAGCAGATTGTCCTCTGATTTGCAGTGGTCTGAGGAACAGGATACAAGCAGCCTGGCCAGTGTGATCTGGGATGAGTTCGATCCTGTTCCCGAGGATGAAGTGGACAGGACTATGCGGCGTATGAGTTCCACTACATGTTTGTTGGACCCGTATCCTTCCTGGTTGGCCTATGCCTCCAGGGAGGCCACCTGCGGTTGGCTCCGGGCAGTTGTCAACGCTTCGTTAAGGGAGGGTGTTTTTCCCTCCACCTTGAAGGAGGTGGTGGTGAGACCCCTCCTGAAGAAGCCTGCCCTGGACCCGACTGTGTTAGACAACTTTCGTCCAGTCTCCAACCTTCTCTTTTTGGCGAAGGTTGTTGAGAGTGTGGTGGCTCGGCAGTTTCCACTCTTCCTGGATGAAGCGGACTACCTGGATCTGTACCAATCGGGCTTCCGACCCGGTTTCAGCACGGAGACGGCATTGGTCGTGCTGATGGATGATCTCTGGAGGGCACGGGACAGGGGTTTCCTCTGTCCTGGTCCTATTAGACCTCTCAGTGGCTTTTGATACCATCGACCATGGTATCCTTTTGCGACGCCTCAGGGGGTTGGGAGTGGGGGCACTGTTCTTCAGTGGTTCACCTCCTACCTCTCGGGGGTTGCAATCGGTGTTGGCAGGGGGGCAGAGGTCAAGCCCGAGGGTGCTCTCTTGTGGGGTCCCTCAGGGGTCGGTCCTCTCCCCTCTTTTATTTAACATCTACATGAAGCCGCTGGGTGAGATCATCCATGGTTTCGGGGTGAGATTCCATCAGTGCAGATGACACCCAGCTGTACATCTCCACCCCAAACCAGATCAGTGATGCCCTCTGCCTGATGACCCGGTGTTTGGATGCAGTACGGATTTGGATGAGCAGGAACATGCTTCGACTCAACCCGGCCAAGACTGAGTGGCTGTGCATACCGGCATCTCGGTATGGATCGGTCAGGATTATCCATCTTTGGCCATAGGGGGGAGGTGTTGCCCCCTGTGGATAGGGCATGGAATCTGGGGGTCCTCCTGGATGTACGGCTCCGGTTGGAGGAGCAGATGGGGGTCATTGCCAGGGGGGCCTTTGCCCAGCTCCACCTTGTTTGTCAGCTTCGCCCATTTCTGGACCGAGATGCCCTGCGCACAGTCACTCACGCCCTTGTCACCTCTAGACGCGACTAATGCAACGCTCTCTATTTAGGGCTGCATACCATCCGGAGATTGCAGCTGGTGCAAAATGCGGCGGTGCGGGTAATGATGGGAGTTTCCCGATTCTCCCATATTACCCCCTCCTGCGCGGCCTGCATTGGTTGCCGGTTGCACTCTGGGTGAGATTCAGGGTTTTGGTTTTAACATACAAAGTCCTTCATGACATGGGTCCTCAATACCTAAGGGAGCGACTCCTGTTGATATCGAGTGCCAACCACCCTGTGCAAGCACACAGGCAAGGACTCCTCGGGGTCCCGTCAGCAAGTCAATGTCGGCTGGCGGTCCCCCGGTGACGAGCCTATTCTGTCGCGGCCCCTGACCTCTGGAACCAACTCCCCCTGGGGCTCCGCCTGGCCCCTGACCTCCGCACCTTCCGCCATGATCTGAAGACCTGGTTGTTCGACCAATCCGGGCTGTGACCCTTCCCTGGGGGGGATGGGTTTTTAATTATTTTAATTATTGCAAATTTTAGTTTTGTAATCTTTTGGGGCTTGTGAATTGGTTTAATCTCTTTTTAATTATTTATTGTCATTGTTTTTAGTTGTGAGCCACCCCGAGTCTTTGGAGATGGGGCGGCATACAAGTCCAAAAAATAAATAAATAATAAATATATATGTTACACTACACTGGAATTGATTAATAAATCCCAATGACTGGGTTCCCACAATGTGCATGCACCCTTCCTCAACTTGGATACCCTCTAATTGTGTTCATTCCAACCCTTGGGATCCTAGAGAATGGCAGGCTGGCTGAAAAATGTCTGAGAATAGAAGTCCAGACATCTAGAAAGCACCATGATATAAGTGCAAACCAGGAACAGTTCTGTCCTCTTTAGACAGGATGACAACATTTTCCTTCCCTTCTGCTTGCTGACTTTCTCCCTTTCCCAGATGTTATTGGTTGTCCTGGTTCTGTTTACTAGAATGACTGGATTATAATGTCATGATAGGTATGATGTTTTGCTTAGAGCTTATAGCCAAAGGTGACTTTCAAATAGGCAACAATCCACTTGTTCTCCAGAGACTGAAAAGTGAAGCAAACATATTCATATTCATGTATATTGTTAACCAGCAGCTTGTTAAACAAGCAAAGTGGTATAAAGGTTCAAAATGAAGGAGATAGTCATTGCAATGAGATATGATTCAGAAATAATGCCAGAACATAAGCACTTATATTGTTTTTACAGATTTTAATATGTGAATATCAATCAATCATACCCAAACAAAATTGACAGGCAAAAGATGTTGGACAAAGACAAATATACTTTGTGCTTTTGGCTAGCAAAGCGTTTTTAATGATTACAGTAAATTAAAGAGTAAAATTGAGCCTCTTTATAAGTTTAACTATGACTTAGTGAACAGTCTCTATTTGGCTGATTTTTAAGAGAAAATGAGGCGATGAATGATAATTTAGAAACCAAATATTCGTATGTTAAGCCAAATCGTGTAATCTATGGATTAGTTTCCCAAGTATTTCTCAGCATAAACAAAGTGCCTTTTAAAACTAGTGCTACTGCTTTAAACTGTTATTAAAGAGTCAAGGTGGCACAGTGGTTAGAATGCAGTATTGCAGGTTACTTCTGCTGACTGTTGTCTGCCTGCAATTTGGAAATTTGATCCTGACCAGCCCAAGGTTGACCCATCCTTCCATCCTTCTGAGGTTGGTAAAATGAAGACCCAGATTGTTGGTGGCAATATGCCGACTCCGTAAACTGCTTAAAGAGGGCTGTAAAAACACTGTGAAATGGTATATAAGTCTAAGTGCTATTGCTATTGCTATTAGAAGTGGTCTTCCAAACAGGTATCTGTAATATTTGTTAACTTTGGCTTGGTCCCTCTTCAACAATTTTACAGTTTAAAAATCTCATAGTTTCCACATTTATCTTGATAAGGTAAAATTCTGAAACCTTTCTTTGAACTATTTGAAAATTCAAACTTACTGTTAGCCTTTGTAGTTATAAAGAACTGAGTTTCTTAGTTTTAAATCATAGGTGGCTGATTAAGTTTTGGGGAGTGTATGTGTGTGTGTGTGTGTATGTGTGTGTGTATGCATAAGTTACAGATACAGTTTTTCAGATGAAAGAAAAATTACAGAATGCCCAGAAGGCTTCTTTAGGGAATTAACTTGGGTTTTTAATAAAAAACATATTGTTGATTAATCTATTGTGAAGTTCTTAGTCACAAAATATGGTAATTTGCTAGTAAAAAATTGTACTGGGAATGAGAATTATACAAAACTTGCATCCAGGAACAGGAAATTATATTTGTTTTTGTGTCTTCCTGGGCCTCTCTGAAAACTTTGTAATTAGGTAACATGCTGTAAAGGAACAAAATAAATTACATACTCCCAATTGTATCTGTCTAAACGCTAGGAAGAAGAAAGGAAAATGGAGATATGGCACAGTGCTTCTCTTCACTGCATCAAATAACTTTTAAATTAAAAAGGCAGAAAGACTATTTAAAATAAGATCTTCCAGGAATGTGGCTCACCTACTCCCATCTACTGATTAGAGCCCCTGGTTAAGGAAGCCAGACTTAATTCTGTCAGAGCCATAGTATTGCAGGAAAATGCAGTGGTTTCTAAACTAGAAATATTCAGAATAAGACAATCTCAAGCAGGGGTGGGATTCAACCGGTGTTACTACCGGTTCGGTGACTATGTTTTGCACGCGCATGCGTGTAAAAAAACCTTAAGCTGTGCTGCCTGAACAGCTGAAAAGCATTGTGCGCAGGTGCGCAGCATTTGAAAAGCCTCTTTTTTTCCTGCTTTTTCAACCTCAGCTGTGCCGTGCAAAGCAGCTGAAGTTAAAAGCAGGAAATAAAGGACAGGTAAGAGCCCAGGTGGGTGGGCGGGCCAAACAGCAGCAAACACAGAACCGGTTCGGTGTCTGCTGCTCTTCAGAGCTATCAGTTCTTTAGAACCAGGCAGAACCAGTAGCATCCCACCCCTGATCTCAAGGCACATTCTTATTGGCCTATTAAATTAATATCCTCTTGCCTGTAGGAGATGACCAGGCTGAACACAAGGGAGTGGTCAAATGCATCATCGGTCTCGAATTCCTTTGCACTCACAAGAGATCTAAGACCAGCCTATCTTGAATTCCATTGTCTCTTATCTACTTTCAATTTGCCAATTTGCTATGACCATTAGTTCAGATTCTTGTAAAGAGTTTAAGCTTGCAATAATTCTTTATATTTATTTGAACTGCCTGGATTTCCTGATTTCCCCATACTTGACAATGTCAATCCCACATTGCTGATAGAATGTATAAGCAGGTGGATTTCTAGGAAAAAGTTTAATGTATTTCAGAGGAGTAAGAGGCAACTCAGTCCAGATATTATGTGTGAGAGATGGTGAAGACAACCCTCCCCTAATAGTTCACAGAGTACTATATATTGGAGATGCAGTATAGTCTGGCAACATTGATGTCAGGCCCAAAATGAAGGATTACACATGGTGATTCTTCCAAGCTAAGTTCTTTATTGTTTCACACATATAAACAAAACCTTGCCAGACTGAGAACTCTACTAACTGCCTCTACAATATATTCTGTGAACTGTTAGGGAGGGGCTGTCTTCACCCTCTTTCTTTCACACATAATATCTGAGTTGCCTCTTATTCTTGTAAATGACACTCCTGCCTCCTGGCAACTCTTCCTCTTCATTCCATCATAATATCTACTCTGATTCTGCTGTTTTCCTCATCTTGAATACAATAGTCATTTTGCTAAAGGGATTGTAGGGGGAAAAAGATTCGGATTCCCTGACTCAAAACTGCAGATGTTTTTTGCTGCAATGACTTGAGCCTTGGTCATTGCCTGGGATCTTTCTTTCATCTTTCTGAGCTCTGCTTCCTGTCATCTCCTTTCTTTCACAGCAATGATTGTGCTTGGATAAAAGGCATAGGAGGGGAAAGTATATATGTGGCATATCATCCTTTCCTGGTTCTCCTTTGGATAGTGGGGATCACAGTATCAGCAGTTATCATTTGCTGTTAAACCTGGAATTTCTACCAGCTGTGCTGCTTTAGTAGCTTCAGGTGGTGACTGAGTAGGACATGAAATGCAATACTATCAATCTGGAGATCCATATTTTTATCCCCTATAGCAAAAATTGACATTTAGACTTCTTTTTTTGGGGGGGGGACTCTTTACTGCCTTCCAATCCCATTTGCATAGCACCTTCTTGAAGAGCAATGAATATTACTAGGAATCAGGCAGCATATACATTTACTTGATGATGATGAAATCAATTTATCATTTAAGAGATAAGGCACACTCACTTTTCCCTTGAAGCATTCTTGGGTTCTAGTTTTGCTTCTTAAAGAGCCTCCTCCATAAAAAGTTAGAAAACAAGTATAGCTAGCAAAAGGACATGTTGCATTATAAGAGTAAAATTGACATAGAAATTCTGATTTTAAGTAGCTCAGAATTGTAATTTCTGAAAAGGTAATGGAAGACAAGATGATCAAAGTTTTGCATAATAGCTCAGTAAGGGGAGAGAGAGGAAAAACATGTTAAGATCATGCCTGTGTCTGCTATCAATCTTTATTAAGAATGTAATACATGATCCCCTTTAATCCATTCTAAACTTCCAGTGTCTTGGAAGTAGGACCTTTGATAAAACTATTTTCTATTCTATAGTAGGCTTGTAAGACAATCAGAGACAATGCAAGATACCCAATTTATACTGAAGACTTCAAGCTATAACAAAATAAAAATGTAGGGAGTTTAGCAAACAAAGTGCTGAACAATCAAAAAGAGAAGGAAAAACTTTTTTGAAAAGAAGGTTTGTTCAAACTTAATTCAACCTATTGAAGGGTTAATTCAAATGGAGATTTAGACTTGAGTCCCATTTTCTAGTTGAGATGAGCCCTGGGTTAATATTAATGTTACATTAGCTAATACACATGTGGCAAATTACATGAGAATTGGGCCTGAAATTAGAACTCTTGCATCAAGAATTTTGCCACTGGTTTTTAGAAGGCAGCATTTAGTCTTATTTAAAAGGGCCACTTTTCATTATAGCTACTATGGCCAAAATTACAACCATTAAACCAGAATCTAATTCAAAACTCTTGCTTTTTTATGGTTTTAGGTTTGCTTGGAATGCATAGAGCTATAATAAGTTGCAGACTGCCCTACTATTGGGAAGGAAAAAAGTAACATAGTCTGAATTTCTAGACCATGAAATCGGACTGAGCTTCCCCAAACACAACCCATCTCAGTACAAATGATCAAACAACTTAGGAAATCTATTAATATTTGCTTTCAAATATTTATTGGTTCAAAAATTAAGTACCAAGATTTTGAAAACCCTGCAAAGAGTGGGGGAAAGTGTACTTGAAAGCTGGAGATGGTAATGTGAACTGGCCTCTCTCTCTCCTGTCCTTATTGTTTGTTTTCTTCTTTAAATTATATAAAATCCCATTCTTTGTGCACAATATTTCATCAAACCAATAAAGTAAGGATACTGGTAGTTCTCAACTTATGGTCCAATCAAAGTTATGGCAGACTTGGGAAAAAAATGACTTACCCTCCTTGAAGTTATATCTGTTCCGTTACCCTGCAGTCCTGTGATTGCAATTAGGGCAGTTGGCAAATAGCTTGCATTTACAACAGATGTTGTGTCTTGTGACCACAAGGTCATGATTGGTGACCTTCCCAGCTGGTTTCTGACCAGCAAAGTAAATTGGGAAAGCTGGATTTGCTTAATGGCCATGTAATTCACTTAATGTAATTTGCTTAACAACTGCTGTGATTCGTTTAATGATCATGGTAAGGGTATTCATAACATTGGGTCCAATCCCATGATGATTTGCTTAACAACCACATTGCTTAGTAACTGAAATTCTATTCCCCACTGTGATGGTTAAATTGAGGTGACTGTATTTATATTATATCTCAGTCACTGATCATTAAGTTGTAAACATGTTAACTAGAACTGAGAAAGTTCCTGCTACCACCCCAGCATCAGTTGTGTTGTCACACCTGTGATATCAAACAAGGGTGGCACTCTGGCCAATTTATTAAAATATCCTTTGTCAATTAAGAAGTTTGAAACTAATGAAGAAGTTCACCTTTTTCTTTAACAGCAGGAGTGTTTAGACGTCTATACCAATTCGCAGTGCTTTACAGCCCTCTTTAAGTAGTTTACAACGTTAGCATATTGCCCCCAACAATCTGGTTCCTCATTTTACCAACCTCGGAAGAATGGAAGGCTGAGTCAACCTTGAGCCAGTGAGAATCAAACTGCTGGCAGTTGGCAGAATTAGCCTGCAATACTGGCATTCTAACCACTGCATCACCATGGCTCTTTAAACAATGACCACAGAGAAAAATAACACTCTTGAAGACAAAAGAAAGCCTAACCTAGAAAACCAAATTACAAACAGGAGAGCTGCATGCTAATCATGGTGGTTTGATAATCACACTCAGATTTTTCATTAGTAGCTGAAATCTCAGCTAGTTATAAAGAATCTGAGTATGATTAACATATAGAATGGTCCTTATCTAACTCACTTCACAGAAATTATGAGGATTTTTAAAGAGTTTTTTCTCTCTCTGCTGATTTCTTAACTGAAATTAAACATGTGAATAACGTTCTCTTATGTGGGGCTAATTCCAGGTGAAACATTATTATTGTTCCGTGCTTGCATTTTACTACAAACAAAAACAAAAAAAAGATTTTTGTGGGATCTAGACAGGAAGCAGCCAAATCTCTGTTGGAGTAGGGTCTTAAAATTAAAATATCTATCTACCCAGATTTTACTAAGGAGATTACAAATGAGAGGAGAAGCTTTTCCAAGGCATGGAATTTTGTTACATCTGCTCAGCTGCAATATATCATGTGCATGCTTGCTACATTTTGCATCAATGATAAGAGAAGTCAAAGCGTTTTAAATACATTTTTGAAGAGACTTAAGCCCAATACTTTTGTCCTGTCAAATGATTGATTTTAGTCTCAAGTATTGGACTAATGATTGGTTAACAATGTCTTTATCATTATCAGTATCATCATCATTAAAAAAATCCCTTCCTGAATCAGTTCTTAGATAAAGCACTTCCTAAGAGGATTTAAAGCGGATACCTCTGGACTACTCTCTACCATATCTACTGTCTGAACATATTGCCAAGATATGCATTTCCAGATTTTTTTCTTTTTTTCTCCCCACAGAGTAGGGAGGGGTTATTTTGGGTTACTTTTGCTTCCTTTTTGCTTAAGAGTGTTATGTATGTAGGTTTGAATGTTACTGGTTTAGTTTGAATTGTTCTTGTAAAATGTCAAATATGATTGGTTTAAAAGTGGGAAAACCCACACTCTGATTGGCTGGCAACTACGGTTGCTGGCTATAAGTAGCAGCCGTAGTCCAGCCAAGTTGGGTCCATTCGAGCTGTAGTCACTAAATAAACTCTTCACTGAAGCTCTTCGCGTCTGACTCTTCATGCAAACTTAACGAGTATATAAACTTGATTTAGCTGAGAGGGAGAAGCTGCAGAGTCAATAGCAACCCTAAATGATGCCCCCCCCAGTTTTTCCTTCATTTTAGTTTTTTTCAGGATCAGTTAGTGGATGCTCATAATGAGATTTTATTTCGTGTTAAAAGAGAAATGTTATTAGTTGCCACCTGCTGGCAGGATTTAAAATTAAAACATTGACATCTTGATTTGGAATTGCAGTACTTTCAACTTTAGAGACACCTACATTATTGGGATGAATCAATACATTTTATGAGACCCCAAAGCCCATCCCTGGGACTTCAATGGTGAGTCATGGTCAGCATCTCAACGTTAGTTAGCATCTCCCTTAGTTAATCTGCTGTTATAAGCAGTTTCACAGAATTCAATTCAGAAAACTTTGGAAAATCTGGATTTGGGGCAATAATGGGCTTCATTCAAACTAATGACAGACAACACATTGAGTATTTACCACTTATTGGACTCTGGGTGGTTTAATGTACTGTATATTTTTGGTTTGATGATTTTTTAGTTAGAATTGTAACTTTGCAAAAGCTCCCAAAGGTGCCTTTTCAAATTCCCCACTATCCAGTCAAGAGTTGAAGAAGCTTCTTGGATGAGAAGCAAAACATCTTCAAAGAAAAAACAGAAAGTCCAGTTGCCTCTTGAAAAAGCACCTTTGGGACAACCATGACCTGGATAACTGAGAATTTCCATAGACATTTTGCACAAAGGTGTTTATGGTTTGAACTGTAGTAACTATCAAACCCTGTTTTTGCTGACTGAATAGAGCTTCTCTATCTTGTCCTACAGGACATATAATGAATTTCAGTTCAGTGTTGTCCATCTGGTAGTCTCCATGTGTAGATATGTCTTTTTGGTTGTTGGAAAAAGATTTTTGATACAAACATTGGATTTTCTTGGCAGAAATATATTCGCCTGCCTCCTGCTTTGTTTTTATATCCCAGCCAAATTTTCCAGCTTTTCCAGCTGCTATTTTTCCAGTTATTCCAATTTGTACAACATCTTTTGGGGTGGAGGAGATGGGGAAATGTTTATGAAGAGCTA
>CM019149.1:128182326-128218859 GCA_009733165.1 Naja naja | reverse complement strand
AAAGTGGGAACTGTGAATGGTACTAATGCCTACAATGAAAAAAAACAATAAATAACCAGCTGCCAATGAGTCCAGAGGCAAAAAGTATGTTCAGAAATGCTAGGAATATCATTGACAATATGAAGAGAAGAAATATCAAGATTGAACATTGTCATTTTGAGCATCAATGAATTGAAATGGAGTGAAATAGGTTACTTTACCTCAGAGATTTATCAGGTATTCTGTGGGCAAGAAAAATCACAGAGGAAATAGACTAGCCATCATTATTAACAAAAAGGTGTCAGTCACTGCTTATAATCCCTAAAATTGTAAAATGATTTCAATTAAAGTCCAAGGCAAGCCAATCAATATTGCAGTGATCCAAATCTATGCTCCAACAGAGTTAAACAGCTGAAGAAAATTAAACAGCTTATGACAATTGATAGCTCTTCATAAACATTCCCCATCTCCTCCACCCCAAAAGATGTTGTACAAATTGGAATAACTGGAAAAATAGCAGCTGGAAAAGCTGGAAAATTTGGCTGGGATATAAAAACAAAGCAGGAGGCAGGCAATATATTTCTGCCAAGAAAATCCAATGTTTGTATCAAAAATCTTTTTCCAACAACCAAAAAGACATATCTACACATGGAGACTACCAGATGGACAACACTGAACTGAAATTCATTATATGTCCTGTAGGACAAGATAGAGAAGCTCTATTCAGTCAGCAAAAACAGGGTTTGATAGTTACTACAGTTCAAACCATAAACACCTTTGTGCAAAATGTCTATGGAAATTCTCAGTTATCCAGGTCATGGTTGTCCCAAAGGTGCTTTTTCAAGAGGCAACTGGACTTTCTGTTTTTTCTTTGAAGATGTTTTGCTTCTCATCCAAGAAGCTTCTTCAACTCTTGACTGGATAGTGGGGAATTTGAAAAGGCACCTTTGGGAGCTTTTGCAAAGTTACAATTCTAACTAAAAAATCATCAAACCAAAATATACAGTACATTAAACCACCCAGAGTCCAATAAGTGGTAAATACTCAATGTGTTGTCTGTCATTAGTTTGAATGAAGCCCATTATTGCCCCAAATCCAGATTTTCCAAAGTTTTCTGAATTGAATTCTGTGAAATTGCTTATAACAGCAGATTAACTAAGGGAGATGCTAACTAACGTTGAGATGCTGACCATGACTCACCATTGAAGTCCCAGGGATGGGCTTTGGGGTCTCATAAAATGTATTGATTCATCCCAATAATGTAGGTGTCTCTAAAGTTGAAAGTACTGCAATTCCAAATCAAGATGTCAATGTTTTAATTTTAAATCCTGCCAGCAGGTGGCAACTAATAACATTTCTCTTTTAACACGAAATAAAATCTCATTATGAGCATCCACTAACTGATCCTGAAAAAACTAAAATGAAGGAAAAACTGTGGGGGCATCATTTAGGGTTGCTATTGACTCTGCAGCTTCTCCCTCTCAGCTAAATCAAGTTTATATACTCGTTAAGTTTGCATGAAGAGTCAGACGCGAAGAGCTTCAGTGAAGAGTTTATTTAGTGACTACAGCTCGAATGGACCCAACTTGGCTGGACTACGGCTGCTACTTATAGCCAGCAACCGTAGTTGCCAGCCAATCAGAGTGTGGGGTTTTCCCACACTTTTTAAACCAATCATATTTGACATTTTACAAGAACAATTCAAACTAAACCAGTAACATTCAAACCTACATACATAACACTCTTAAGCAAAAAGGAAGCAAAAGTAACCCAAAATAACCCCTCCCTACTCTGTGGGGGAGAAAAGAAGAAAAAATCTGGAAATGCATATCTTGGCAATATGTTCAGACAGTAGATAAGGTAGAGAGTAGTCCAGAGGTATCCGCTTTAAATCCTCTTAGGAAGTGCTTTATCTAAGAACTGATTCAGGGAAGGGATTTTTTTTAATGATGATGATACTGATAATGATAAAGACATTGTTAACCAATCATTAGTCCAATACTTGAGACTAAAATCAATCATTTGACAGGACAAAAGTATTGGGCTTAAGTCTCTTCAAAAATGTATTTAAAACGCTTTGACTTCTCTTATCATTGATGCAAAATGTAGCAAGCATGCACATGATATATTGCAGCTGAGCAGATGTAACAAAATTCCATGCCTTGGAAAAGCTTCTCCTCTCATTTGTAATCTCCTTAGTAAAATCTGGGTAGATAGATATTTTAATTTTAAGACCCTACTCCAACAGAGATTTGGCTGCTTCCTGTCTAGATCCCACAAACATCTTTGTTAAAATGCAAGCACGGTGTTTCACCTGGAATTAGTTAAGAGAACGTTATTCACATGTTTAATTTCAGTTAAGAAATCAGCAGAGAGAGAAAAAACTCTTTAAAAATCCTCATAATTTCTGTGAAGTGAGTTAGATAAGGACCATTCTATATGTTAATCATACTCAGATTCTTTATAACTAGCTGAGATTTCATGAAAAATCTAATGAAAAATCTGAGTGTGATTATCAAACCACCATGATTAGCATGCAGCTCTCCTGTTTGTAATTTGGTTTTCTAGGTTAGGCTTTCTTTTGAACGTCTTCAAGAGTGTTATTTTTCTCTGTGGTCATTGTTTAAAGAGCCATGGTGATGCAGTGGTTAGAATGCCAGTATTGCAGGCTAATTCTGCCAACTGCCAGCAGTTGATTCTCACTGGCTCAAGGTTGACTCAGCTTTCCATTCTTCCGAGGTTGGTAAAATGAGGAACCAGATTGTTGGGGGCAATATGCTAACGTTGTAAACTACTTAAAGAGGGCTGTAAAGCACTGCGAATTGGTATAGACGTCTAAACACTCCTGCTGTTAAAGAAAAAGGTGAACTTCTTCATTAGTTTCAAACTTCTTAATTGACAAAGGATATTTTAATAAATTGGCCAGAGTGCCACCCTTGTTTGATATCACAGGTGTGACAACACAACTGATGCTGGGGTGGTAGCAGGAACTTTCTCAGTTCTAGTTAACATGTTTACAACTTAATGATCAGTGACTGAGATATAATATAAATACAGTCACCTCAATTTAACCATCACAGTGGGGAATAGAATTTCAGTTACTAAGCAATGTGGTTGTTAAGCAAATCATCATGGGATTGGACCCAATTTTATGAATACCCTTACCATGATCATTAAACGAATCACAGCAGTTGTTAAGCAAATTACATTAAGTGAATTACATGGCCATTAAGCAAATCCAGCTTTCCCAATTTACTTTGCTGGTCAGAAACCAGCTGGGAAGGTCACCAAACATGATCTTGTGGTCACAAGACACAACATCTGTTGTAAATGCAAGCTATTTGCCAACTGCCCTAATTGCAATCACAGGACTGCAGGGTAACGGAACAGATATAACTTCAAGGAGGGTAAGTCATTTTTTTCCCAAGTCTGCCATAACTTTGATTGGACCATAAGTTGAGAACTACCAGTATCCTTACTTTATTGGTTTGATGAAATATTGTGCACAAAGAATGGGATTTTATATAATTTAAAGAAGAAAACAAACAATAAGGACAGGAGAGAGAGAGGCCAGTTCACATTACCATCTCCAGCTTTCAAGTACACTTTCCCCCACTCTTTGCAGGGTTTTCAAAATATACCCATCTTGGTACATAATTTTTGAACCAATAAATATTTGAAAGCAAATATTAATAGATTTCCTAAGTTGTTTGATCATTTGTACTGAGATGGATTGTGTTTGGGGAAGCTCAGTCCGATTTCATGGTCTAGAAATTCAGACTATGTTACTTTTTTCCTTCCCAATAGTAGGGCAGTCTGCAACTTATTATAGCTCTATGCATTCCAAGCAAACCTAAAACCATAAAAAGCAAGAGTTTTGAATTAGATTCTGGTTTAATGGTTGTAATTTTGGCCATAGTAGCTATAATGAAAAGTGGCCCTTTTAAATAAGACTAAATGCTGCCTTCTAAAACCAGTGGCAAAATTCTTGATGCAAGAGTTCTAATTTCAGGCCCAATTCTCATGTAATTTGCCACATGTGTATTAGCTAATATAACATTAATATTAACCCAGGGCTCATCTCAACTAGAAAATGGGACTCAAGTCTAAATCTCCATTTGAATTAACCCTTCAATAGGTTGAATTAAGTTTGAACAAACCTTCTTTTCAAAAAAGTTTTTCCTTCTCTTTTTGATTGTTCAGCACTTTGTTTGCTAAACTCCCTACATTTTTATTTTGTTATAGCTTGAAGTCTTCAGTATAAATTGGGCATCTTGCATTGTCTCTGATTGTCTTACAAGCCTACTATAGAATAGAAAATAGTTTTATCAAAGGTCCTACTTCCAAGACACTGGAAGTTTAGAATGGATTAAAGGGGATCATGTATTACATTCTTAATAAAGATTGATAGCAGACACAGGCATGATCTTAACATGTTTTTTCCTCTCTCTCTCCCCTTACTGAGCTATTATGCAAAACTTTGATCATCTTGTCTTCCATTACCTTTTCAGAAATTACAATTCTGAGCTACTTAAAATCAGAATTTCTATGTCAATTTTTACTCTTATAATGCAACATGTCCTTTTGCTAGCTATACTTGTTTTCTAACTTTTTATGGAGGAGGCTCTTTAAGAAGCAAAACTAGAACCCAAGAATGCTTCAAGGGAAAAGTGAGTGTGCCTTATCTCTTAAATGATAAATTGATTTCATCATCATCAAGTAAATGTATATGCTGCCTGATTCCTAGTAATATTCATTGCTCTTCAAGAAGGTGCTATGCAAATGGGATTGGAAGGCAGTAAAGAGTCCCCCAAAAAAGAAGTCTAAATGTCAATTTTGCTATAGGGGATAAAAATATGGATCTCCAGATTGATAGTATTGCATTTCATGTCCTACTCAGTCACCACCTGAAGCTACTAAAGCAGCACAGCTGGTAGAAATTCCAGGTTTAACAGCAAATGATAACTGCTGATACTGTGATCCCCACTATCCAAAGGAGAACCAGGAAAGGATGATATGCCACATATATACTTTCCCCTCCTATGCCTTTTATCCAAGCACAGTCATTGCTGTGAAAGAAAGGAGATGACAGGAAGCAGAGCTCAGAAAGATGAAAGAAAGATCCCAGGCAATGACCAAGGCTCAAGTCATTGCAGCAAAAAACATCTGCAGTTTTGAGTCAGGGAATCCGAATATTTTTCCCCCTACAATCCCTGTAGCAAAATGACTATTGTATTCAAGATGAGGAAAACAGCAGAATCAGAGTAGATATTATGATGGAATGAAGAGGAAGAGTTGCCAGGAGGCAAGAGTGTCATTTACAAGAATAAGAGGCAACTCAGATATTATGTGTGAAAGAAAGAGGGTGAAGACAGCCCTCCCTAACAGTTCACAGAATATATTGTAGAGGCAGTTAGTAGAGTTCTCAGTCTGGCAAGGTTTTGTTTATATGTGTGAAACAATAAAGAACTTAGCTTGGAAGAATCACCATGTGTAATCCTTCGTTTTGGGCCTGACATCAATGTTGCCAGACTATACTGCATCTCCAATATATAGTACTCTGTGAACTATTAGGGGAGGGTTGTCTTCACCATCTCTCACACATAATATCTGGACTGAGTTGCCTCTTACTCCTCTGAAATACATTAAACTTTTTCCTAGAAATCCACCTGCTTATACATTCTATCAGCAATGTGGGATTGACATTGTCAAGTATGGGGAAATCAGGAAATCCAGGCAGTTCAAATAAATATAAAGAATTATTGCAAGCTTAAACTCTTTACAAGAATCTGAACTAATGGTCATAGCAAATTGGCAAATTGAAAGTAGATAAGAGACAATGGAATTCAAGATAGGCTGGTCTTAGATCTCTTGTGAGTGCAAAGGAATTGAGACCGATGATGCATTTGACCACTCCCTTGTGTTCAGCCTGGTCATCTCCTACAGGCAAGAGGATATTAATTTAATAGGCCAATAAGAATGTGCCTTGAGATCAGGGGTGGGATGCTACTGGTTCTGCCTGGTTCTAAAGAACTGATAGCTCTGAAGAGCAGCAGACACCGAACCGGTTCTGTGTTTGCTGCTGTTTGGCCCGCCCACCCACCTGGGCTCTTACCTGTCCTTTATTTCCTGCTTTTAACTTCAGCTGCTTTGCACGCACAGCTGAGGTTGAAAAAGCAGGAAAAAAGAGGCTTTTCAAATGCTGCGCACTCGCAACGCTTTTCAGCTGTTCGGCAGCAGCACAGCTTGTTTTTTACGCATGCGTGCAAAACATAGTCACCGAACTGGTAGTAACACCGGTTGAATCCCACCCCTGCTTGAGATTGTCTTATTTTGAATATTTCTAGTTTAGAAACCACTGCATTTTCCTGCAATACTATGGCTCTGACAGAATTAAGTCTGGCTTCCTTAACCAGGGCTCTAATCAGTAGATGGGAGTAGGTGAGCCACATTCCTGGAAGATCTTATTTTAAATAGTCTTTCTGCCTTTTAATTTAAAAGTTATTTGATGCAGTGAAGAGAAGCACTGTGCCATATCTCCATTTTCCTTTCTTCTTCCTAGCGTTTAGACAGATACAATTGGGAGTATGTAATTTATTTTGTTCCTTTACAGCATGTTACCTAATTACAAAGTTTTCAGAGAGGCCCAGGAAGACACAAAAACAAATATAATTTCCTGTTCCTGGATGCAAGTTTTTTATAATTCTCATTCCCAGTACAATTTTTTACTAGCAAATTACCATATTTTGTGACTAAGAACTTCACAATAGATTAATCAACAATATGTTTTTATTAAAACCCAAGTTAATTCCCTAAAGAAGCCTTCTGGGCATTCTGTAATTTTTCTTTCATCTGAAAAACTGTATCTGTAACCTATGCATACACACACACACACACACACACACACACACATACACTCCCCAAAACTTAATCAGCCACCTATGATTTAAAACTAAGAAACTCAGTTCTTTATAACTACAAAGGCTAACAGTAAGTTTGAATTTTCAAATAGTTCAAAGAAAGGTTTCAGAATTTTACCTTATCAAGATAAATGCGGAAACTATGAGATTTTTAAACTGTAAAATTGTTGAAGAGGGACCAAGCCAAAGTTAACAAATATTACAGATACCTGTTTGGAAGACCACTTCTAATAGCAATAGCAATAGCACTTAGACTTATATACCATTTCACAGTGTTTTACAGCCCTCTTTAAGCAGTTTACGGAGTCGGCATATTGCCACCAACAATCTGGGTCTTCATTTTACCAACCTCAGAAGGATGGAAGGATGGGTCAACCTTGGGCTGGTCAGGATCAAATTTCCAAATTGCAGGCAGACAACAGTCAGCAGAAGTAACCTGCAATACTGCATTCTAACCACTGTGCCACCTTGACTCTTTAATAACAGTTTAAAGCAGTAGCACTAGTTTTAAAAGGCACTTTGTTTATGCTGAGAAATACTTGGGAAACTAATCCATAGATTACACGATTTGGCTTAACATAAGAATATTTGGTTTCTAAATTATCATTCATCGCCTCATTTTCTCTTAAAAATCAGCCAAATAGAGACTGTTCACTAAGTCATAGTTAAACTTATAAAGAGGCTCAATTTTACTCTTTAATTTACTGTAATAATTAAAAACGCTTTGCTAGCCAAAAGCACAAAGTATATTCCATAGAAGCCATGAATTCCTGGGCCAAACCCGGCTCTCCCCAGGGAGGCAGATTGAAGTCCCCAGGACTATAAGGCCTGGGAACTCCACTGCCACCCGAGAGGACATCAAGAAGACCAGGCAGGGCGCTGTCACACAGCTGGGGAAAGGTATGCGAGCAGCAAGCCCACCCAACCATTAGGCCCCCACCTCAGGAGGAGGGTCTCACTCCCGCCTATCTCTGGAACCATGACCTCCCTTGGAAACAAGGTCTCCTGGATAACCACAGCCACCCCACCACCCCTTCCCTGGGCCCGTGTCTGGTGCAAAACCCGGAAACCTGGAGGGCACAGATCAACCAGAGGGACACCTCCCTCCGGGCCCAACCAAGTCTCGGTGATACAAGCCAGGTCCGCAGCCTCCTCCTCAATGATCTCACGAAGGAGGGAAGATTTATTAGCCACGGACCTGGCATTAAAGTACACCAGCTTAAGCCCAGGGGTCCCAGTTCCTGTGCCCCCTAGGGAGGAGGCCATAGGGTCGGAGTGTGCCACCGTGCAGAGATGGCGGGTACGCGCTCCCAACACATGATATGGCCCTATGCCTCGACGTCTCCTGCCAATCCCAACCACCCTGGGAATTGCGGTCCCCACCTCGCATCCCGAGGTCCCGCGGGCCCCCACCCCCCACCCCACCGCCACGTACCAGGCTGCGAGAGGACCCTTCCACCCCCCTCCCTAACCCCTTAAGACAACCAATTAAAATTTTAAAACCTTCCTTCGAATTAAACGTAATTTAAAACCCTTGGTCATGCTATATATTGAGACATAGTGCCTGGGAAATGATTAAATAACAGTAGAATTACATTTTCAGCCAGGTAAGCTTTCCAGTCCATTTCAGGCTGAGTAAAAAATATACAACAGGATGCATCAGTAATAGAAGTGAGGAGGAAGGTTTATTAATCAGTTTATTAATAGATGAGAAATACAATTTATTGTAAAGAAGAGATGTAAGGGCAGTAATATAGAAAGAGTAAGAAGGATGCATCATAATGTATAGCAAATGAAACCCATGGCTCCAAATCCTGAGTTGGGAACACTTAATCAAGAAATAGAACAAAACTTGAAGTACTTATGGAGAACTTAAAAGGAACGTCTGTTTGCCTCTGCTTACATGTCATGATCTAGAGGAACACTACTCAACTATCTGTTGGTTTCTAACTTGAGTCTAATAATGGTTTTAATAAAGATGATTCCCTCATTATTTATATTGTGTTTATTGAAATGGGTGCTAGTCAACATTGTATAAGGCTCCTTCTTGTAATCTCTGCAGCAATGCTGACATTGTACATTTCCGTCTACCATCACTATCACCCCGATTCCTGAAAAACATTAATCAGAGAACTGGACAGAGCACAACACTTGTCTTCATTTCCCCAATGTTGACCTGCTCCTTCTCTACATTTTTAATTAACCTTGGAACAGCAAAGAAGGGTATTTTCTCTAAATTCAAATCATATTTTATGAGAAAGATGACAAGCTAATTAAGTTAATTCTTAAGACACCTCTTTGTGAGATGAGGCTAAGGTTGGCTTCTTCTTCAATGTGCAGTGATCAACTGATTAAAAAATAATTACTACTTTGCCAAGGACAAGAACATGAAGTTAATTAAAGAATGAGGTGTAACCTTAATGAAGCTCAGTAGATTGTATTTTGTAGTAAAACCCTTGCTTGAAAACTTACATTCCAATTGTGTCATTCTGAATACGTGTTTGGGAACTACATACACAAGCGATGTCACTCATTACTTTCTCCTGTGAACAAACAAGGGCAGGTTATGAACATTTTGGCATGTATGTAGGGCTGTTATTATTCATGAGAACTTCATTGAAATACAAATTGGCAGAAACACAGTATTCATATTTATGTGTTGCACTACATTCAAATTTTAATTAGAACTGTCTCCATTCTTTTGACCTCTTCAACTTTTGTCCTACAACTATTTTTGCTGTCATCTCCTGTTTAGATTTGCAATTCTGATAATATATAAATTGCATAAAATAATTGAAATTGAACTATCGTCCAGTGGGGTCAGTAGGATTATTACACCATTTCAACAAGTAAGTTTGGTGTTATAACTGGATTCACATGTTGCACTAAGCCTTAAATCATGGTTAACCAACCACAGAGTGACTTCACACAATGCAATATGTGAAAACCAAAAATCCACATTATGATTTTGAATGAAGCCATTCTTTATAACCTTGCTACCTAGTTTAACAGAAGAATCTGAACACCATTTGGTTTCTTATGCAGCACTGTTAAATCAAACTTTTAGGGTTGATTAATGTAGTGATCAAGAGTGACAGATAAGAATGATTTGATTGCTTGCTTTGATAAAAATGTTACTTTTCCTAATTTTCACAAGCAATGCAGAAAAAAGCTAAGGGTTATACAGTCAACTTATGAGCACAATTGGGATCAGAACTTCCATCGCTAAGCAGAGTGGATGTTAAGTAAATAATGCCTAATTGTACCATCTATTTTATGATAGTTGAGCAAATCACCCCAGTCATTATTCGAATTGGAACTCTCCTATTGATTTTACTTATTGAAGTTGGCTGAGAAGGTTGCAAATGTTGATCACATGACCTGGGGTTGCTGTGACCATCATAAATATATGCCAGTTGCAAAGCATCAAAATTTTCATCATGTCACCATGAAGAGGCTGCAACAGTCAAAAGTATGAGAAACTGTAATAAGTCACTTTTTCAGCATTGTTGTAACTTCAAAAGTTGTTGAATAAATGGTTGTAAGTTGAGGACTACCTATAAACTCTGAATATAAGAGATAAACCAAATGATAGCATCTGAGCTGTTTTATTCAAGATCTAGAGGATGGAAAGCCATATGGAACCTTATATTATGTCTACATTAATCAACTGTTTGGTATAAGTAACAGTTCTTAATTAATTTAGCCTTCTCCAGTATGACATCCTCCAGATGTGTTGGATTATTATTCTAAAACTCTCACTCAGCTTGGGCATTATCTTGCAAAAAAAATCTAAATATTTAACACAATATGTCTAATCATAATTGGCAAACTAGTTTACTTGTTTACTTGCTTCATTTGAGTCAAATGGTCAGTTTTGTAACAAAATAAGAGGAAACTAGAAGAAACGAATAGAATAGGATAGGATAGGATAGGATAGGATGGAATACAATACAATACAATACAATACAATACAATACAATACAATTTCAGGCAAGTGATTGTTCAAATTTTTCTTAAAACTTCCAGTGTTGGAGTATTTACAGCTTCTAGAGGCATGCTGTTCCACTGATTAATTGTTCTAAATACCAGGAGATTTCTCCTTAGATCTAAGTTGCTTCTCTCCTTGATTAGTCTCCACCCATTGCTTCTTGTCCTACAGACAAAAGTTAAAAATAAGACAAAACAAAAGTAACAAAAAGTAGGCAAAAGTTAAAAATAATGAAATTCACCAGAAATCTCACTAACGTGGGGTACTGCCTTTTGGTTTGCAGCCGTAATAAGAAAACCAACTCAAAGACCATTCTGCTCCCAGTAAGGATCAAACCTAAAGGAATAATCAAAGATTCCCCTCCTTTGCAATGACTGAGGCTAAAGAACAGTTGATGGGACCTGGGGAGCAGACAGGGCTTTATGCAGGCTCCGTCATACAGCTCTACCCTTGTTTATAGTCTAGTCTCATGCTTGGACAAGAAGGAGATCAGACAGACTTCTAGCTGGAGTGGGGTCTGCAGCACAAAGGGGAAGAATACCTTTTGACTCGTTGTGGAATCTATTAGTTTATGATCACTGAGACTAAGATCATTCTGACAGGTCTGGGCAACAGCATGGATGAGACAGGCCAAACTTGTTCTCCTGCTAAAAGCAGCTCCTGAAATTTCTCTGGCAGCATCCCTATTCCACTAAGCTTTTCCAGCCTTATCTGTAATGACACATTGAGAAGCTGTCCTCTCTGCTGGGCATATGCAACCAGCTTCCTAAGATCCAATCATTTCTGAGCATCTCTTCGTCATACATCAATGCAACACATGACCAGGTCCATCCATATCACAATGTTCTAAATCCTGACTTTGGAATGGCAGAGATTTATTGCGATGCAGATTGTTTTAGGGTGAAGATGTCTTGCTTTTCTTTGTTAGGAAAACATAAGATCATACATCACTGCAACAGATAACTTTTAAAATAGAAAGATGCTACTAGAATGCTACTTCAGATTTTAAAATGACATAACTAGGGTTAGTTTTGCAAAACTGTTACTCGGATGTTAAGATTTGCATAGTGAAATTCACAAATAATACATTTTAGTCTGTTTTTGACAGCGTCATGATTACTGGCCCAGAATGTATCAAACTAGTGTTAATTTAACTGACAGATGATCTCAAACTGCCATAATATAATCCCCAAAACAGAAATGCCATTAATCTTGCTAGATGGGAAATCTAACATGCCATGTTCATAAATGTTCATTTCTGTACATCCTTTTTAAATAAATTCCTTTCTAGGACATATATTCAACAGCCATTATAATATTTTTAGAGTACTTGTTGTTCACAGCCTGTTTTCAGGCCATGCCATTAGTATTTAAAATGAAAGGATGATGACATTTTGTGTTACAATGTTGGTTTTGATTTCAAGCTCTTGAAATACAACTCACAGCAATGTATTCCTTGTGTTTTCTAGTCAATGTTGAATTCTTATCTAGTGAATTATTATGGATAGGACCTCCTTCATTTTAGATGGTGGGAAACATTTGATGGTGTAAAGGGGCAGTCAGGGATTAATGCAGTCTGAAATAGGAACAGCTCAATGGATTGGCTAGCAGCCTCTGGCTTTAGCCAATAAGATTCAAGTATACCAGAGGTGGTATTCAGCAGAGTTTGACCAGTTCTGGAGAACTGGTAGTGGAAATTTTGAATAGTTCGGAGAACCAGCAAATACCACCTCTGACTGGAGATTTTACAGTATCCTTCCTGCACCAAGCCACACCACACAGAACCAGTAGTAAAAAATTGAATCCCACCAAGTATACTCATCTGAAACAGATTCTTCTACAGATGTGCAGAAGATCATCATTATCAGAGTCATTAGCTAGACATTTACTAGATGACATATTGAATTAAAACACACCTTCATGGTTGCTTCTTTAAACTGCAAATTGGTATCTTCTTGATCTGATAGAGGTACTGATTGAGTAGCACTGATAATTTTGACAAGTTCTATGTCTCCCAACTTTGAAAGATACAACTGTAGCTTCCCTGCTTTCATCTGCATACTGTTTAATTGCACATTTTGCTCAAACATTCCATTATTGCAAAGTGAGATTTTGATGTGGGATGTTCAGTTAAGCAATGTAGTTCTGATTTACCAGCCCAAAATAGCAATGGCTGATGAAATCCCAGCAGAGCAGCAAGGAATATTCCTGTAACTTCTTAAAAATTGAACAGTTCTTGCAGCAGGTTAGCACTTTCCACCATGGCAATTTGAAGAACATTTTCAGTGACTGTATAAATATCTCAAACTCCTATTGGCCTGTGGCCAGGAAGGGATGATGCATTGATGCATGAAACCAAAATAACTGGCAAGCCGAGCATGTTCTTGACTATGAAAAGACCAATCAATGTCACTTTTGAAAGTAGCTGATATAGTTTATGCATAGAAAATTTGCTTTATCTTTGAAATCACTGACTTGGCATATACAGTGATGAATGTTTCTACTGCAGGTTACCAAGGGTAATCATCAATTACAAGTTAAAGAAAGAAAGAAAGAAGGAAAGCCTGCTGTTAGCCAAAGCATAAAAATATACACTGATTTCAATCCATAGTGCTGATGGGAGAGGTAAAACACGAAGCGGAAGGGACATGTGAGTCTTCCATTTGGCACAGTGAAAGAGCCTTGTCCTACTATTCAACAAGTATATTTATATCCAGACACCACACATTTTCTCATAGGAGCACTTCAGTCTCTACCTCTCCTTAGGTGGTCTTTATGAGTCAAATCAATAGCTCCTTGCTGGAAAGTTTAGGACTAGCTAAATGATCATCATGAAGGAAGACATTTGCTATGGACAGCAGCCAGAGAAAAAACATTGGTTATGCTTCAAGAGTCATGTGGGCAGTATTGTTCCAAGGTTCATTTCCGATTAGCGGAAATGGTTGTTATGATTTCCTGAAAGCATACATTCTGTTGTGTAGCAGTCTGTATCTCAGAAACAGATAAAGCTTTGGGAATTGTATGGAACCAAACAAAATTACCTTTCTCAACAAAATTTAAAGTGTGGATCTGAAATTAAATTAGAAACTGGACACCTGAAGAAATAATCTGTTGAATTATTTGTGCTTCAACAGTAAAGACATTTCCTTGCAATTTGAATATACAGCATTCAATGAGAAGAGGTTGAAAAGATGACTTACAGAATTGACACGATCAGTTACTATCATAAAAAGAAAGAGTTGTACATGTACAACTGGAAGAAGAAACACATTCAGAATACTGTAAAAGCTGTTTAAATGTACTTTAATCTACAAATGAAAGAGCTTTGTCAACATATGCAATGGTGTAAACTGTGCTATATGGTGAGATCTACAGGAGGACTATACCAAGCCCAACATATAGTATCCATCATGAATTCAATTTGTTGTTGTTTTAAACAAAATACAACATGACAGTATCATAAGTAGGAACAACCCACAGTTCTTTAAAAATAGTTTCATGGTCATCCAGCACTCCCAAGAAGATACTTTTTTGCAATTCCTGAAATAATGAGACAAACTTTCAAACTGAAGTATTAAAAAGTTACTTTGGTTCGCCCATCCTAGCAGATTGTAGATTTCAGTGAGAGTATCAATTTCCTTACAGTTATATATACAGATATATATATGTAAGTCTTGGTGTATTCGGGTCTGGCACAAGCACAAAGCTGAAGACACCAGCCTGAAGATGGCGAGTGGGATCTCGTCGAAACATTGCCAAGATAATCTCAATCTTACGTGGGATAAGACCCGAACACACCAAGACCTACATACCTTTACCCATGAAAATCTGCGAAAACAGATAGATAGATAGATAGATAGATAGATAGATATAGATATAGATATAGATATAGATATAGATATAGATATAGATATAGATATAGATATAGATATAGATATAGATATAGATATAGATACGGATTGTCTGAGAATGCATAGGCAAGGGACCCAAAGACAATTTGTTAAATTCACTCTTGTTCTGAGAGTGTTAGATTAGTATCCCTCAGGCACTGAAAAAGTTCTGCATGGTAAGGATTATGCTTGCATTTAATAGCATTAAACACCAAAATCCCATCAGTAACATTAAGGACTTCTTGTAAATGAGCAGGTACCTCACAAATTACATTCCAGAGTATTTCAGCAGATAACAAAGTTCCAAAAAAGAGGTATTTGTAGCAGTAAAATCCAACATCTGTGGAAAAAATATTAATGGAATTGCTGCTGGGATCCACATTAAGACCAAGTCTGGAGAACAATTTGACACAATCTAGGCAGTAATAATGTAAGGTCCAATGTATTTTTCATGCATAATAGCTGTACTGGGAAGTGTCATATCCATACAGATATAAATTTGATCTGATTTATTCAGTTTATAGATGAAAACTACGATGGTGGCTTCAGAATGCTGTTTATGGACAGTTATGAATTTTTATTAATTTCTTTTCCTTTTTAAACTATAATTTCATTAAAGATTTCCTGAGAAAGAAGATTAAAAAGTAATGTAAAGTGAAATCAAAAGAAGGATAAAGTGCAAGAAAGGAAGAGAAGTTAAGAATAAAGATCTTCCCTAATGAAGAGGGTTTTCAGTCAGCAATGAATGTAAATATTGTATTTTCTCTGATCAAAGAAGAAATTTGGCCATCTCAGCAAGTTCCACCGTCTTCACTACTATTCTATTCTATTATAGATATAGATATAATATTTTGTATTGTTTTTATGATTATGCATACCCGAGTCCTTAGGGAGATGGGCTGCTTAGAAATCCAGTAAATGAATGAATGAATGAATGAATGAATGAATGAATGAATGAATAATATATCATTATAATATATATATATATATATATATATATATATATATATATATATATATATTTGTTTTCGTAGATTTTCACGGGTAAAGGTATGTAGGTCTTGGTGTATTCGGGTCTTGTCCCATGTAGGATTGAGAATACCTTGGCAGCGTTCGAAATCTCATCCGTCATCTTCAGGCTGGTGTCTTCAGCTTCGTTCTCCTGGGACTTATATGCCGCCCCATCTCCGAAGACTCGGGCGACACAATAAAACAAACACAATAAATATTTAAAAAAGAATTAAACTAATGGTCCCAATTAATACAAAACTTAAAAACCACCAAGATCTAAA
Source organism: Naja naja (assembly GCA_009733165.1). Taxonomy (NCBI): domain Eukaryota; kingdom Metazoa; phylum Chordata; class Lepidosauria; order Squamata; family Elapidae; genus Naja; species Naja naja. The sequence continues at coordinate 128,202,787 of CM019149.1, read as the reverse complement.
AACACCCCACCCATGGGTCACAGCCCGGATTGGTCAAATAACCAGGTCTTCAGGTCATGGCGGAAGGTGCGGAGGTCAGGGGCCAAGCGGAGCCCCAGGGGAAGTTGGTTCCAGAGTTCAGGGACCGTGACAGAGTAGGCACGTCATCGGAGGACCGCCAGCTGGCATTGCCCGGCTGATGGGACCCCAAGGAGTCCCTGTCTGTGACTTCGTACAGGGCGGTTAGTATTCGATGTCGGCAGCAGTCGCTCCCTTAAGTAATAAGGACCCATGTCATGTAGGACTTTGTATGTTAAAGTTAAAACTATAAAAATAAAAAATTGTTAAATATATTAACAATATATCCTATTGTTTCTTTTATTTTTCTTATATGTATTCATTTCATGTATTCATAACTATGTTTAGCCTTATACTTATTATAAGGCTTATTATATACTTATTATATACTTATTATTATACTTATTATCTTGTAAGCGATTGACAAATCAAATAAATAAATAAATATTCCTCCATTCCATCTTTATGTGTGTAATGATTTTGCTGCAGTTGTCATGTACATAAACAAATTTACATAACTTTTTTCCAACTTTGTCTATCAATCCCAAAAGAAAATCCTTTGGTTTTAATTGTATATTAATCTTTAAGATCCTCTGAATCAGTGTATGTATTTGAATGCAGAATTTTTCTAGTTTCAAGCACTAGCAAACATGATGATGTCCATTCTTTTAACATTTCCAACATAAATTTAAAATGCCTTTATACATACTCAGGTTACAAAGAACTTTTTCTATCAAATGAATACTGTTCCAACACTGAGGTTTTTAAGAAGAGATTGGATGTTTGTCTGAAATAGTATAAGATTTCCTGCCTGAGTGGGAGTTGGACTAGAAGACCCCCAAAGTCCCTTCCAATTCTGTTATTCTGTCATAGATTTTCTTGCTCTAACCTGGTAAGCAGAAGTCAGACAAATTGTCAATTTTTGTTTAAAATGTAGAGTGTGGACTATAGAACATCAAGTGTGGGAAAATCAAGATGATACTCATAATTCCCTAAATCCATAATGGTGAACCTATGGCACATGTGCCGGAAGTGGCATGCAGAGCCACTTCTGCCAGCACGCAAGAGGTCACCCAGAAGAGTCACACTGCACATGCGCACCCGCCGCCCACCTGCCAGCTGATTGTTGGGCATCTGGTACTCATGCACAGGGGGTGGGGGCTGCATGGAAGATGTGTGCGCATGTGCAGAGATGCACAGTGCACATGGGGGTTCTTGTGTGCATGCACAGAGATGCATGATGCACAGGGAGATCACGCATGCATGTGCAGAGATGCGTGGCATGCAAGGGGTGTAGGGGGGGTGCGCACATTGCCTTCTGGGTGCTGGCATGTGCATGCGATTTTCAGCATGGGAGCTGAAAAAGGTTAGCAACCACTTCCCTAAATGAATTGGCTGATAGATTCTCCTGTCAGAAAGATAGATATTTATATATCCTAATGCATAAAAGATAGTGTTTGCTGAAGACAGCTTAGCATCCATATCTCTAGCTAGGTATGAAAATCCTTATTTAAAGTGAGCTGTATGATTTTACTACTATGGTAATTGAGTAGCTACAGATGTCAAGGTTTCTGTGGCTAAAGAACCCTATATATTCCTCACCAATTGGTCCATCATAATGAGCCATGGTGGCATAGTGGTTAGAATGCAGTACTGCAGTTTAGCAGTTCGATTCTCACAGGCTCAGGGTTGACTCAGCCTTCCATTCTTCTGAGGTTAGTAAAATGAGGAACCAGATTGTTAGGGGCAAAATGTTGACTCTGTAAACAGTTGAGAAAGTGCTGTAAAGCACTATGAAGCAGTATATAAGTCTAAGTGCTGTTGCTATTGTCATTAATTTCTACATATTTTCCTTGCCAATCCTCATCTTCTTCTGTTCATTCTCTGAATTCAGTAGTAGTTATGAATATGCATTCGGTTTCTTTTTTAATTATAATTTTATTAAACATTACAATTAAAAAGATAAAAAACAATACAAACTTTAAAAAGAAGAAAAAACAAACATGATTTTAAAAAAGGAAAAAGAAACAATAAAAATATAGTAAAGAAAAAAGAAAAAGGTATATAAAGAAATAACTTCCCCCTTTATCACAAGTATAAGCAATTTTAGTAACTTGTCACCTTCTCTAAAAATACAACAAATGATCTTTTCTTCCCATATCCCATCTCTAATGCATAAATAAAGCCTTAAAGCCTTGTCATTCAGCCCTGGTCAGCAAAAATCCATTAAAGATTAACAAAGATAACAACTGTTATGTATGTAGGTTTGAATGTCATTGGTTTAGTTTGAATTGTTCTTGTAAAATGTCAAATATGATTGGTTTAAAAGTGGGAAAACCCTGCACTCTGATTGGCTGGCAACTGCGGCTGCTGGCTATAAGTAGCAGCCATAGCCCAGCCAAGTTGGGTCCATTCGAGCTGTAGTCACTAATAAATTCTTCACTGAAGCTCTTCACGTCTGACTCTTCGTGCAAATTTAACAACAACAATCAGCATTAAAATGTTCCCCTGGAAGCACACTTTCTTCCTGATCAAACAGCTATTAGATGGGACTTTGCTTCTTGAAAATGAGAATGTGCATGTGACTTTTATAGATTTGTTGAAATGAAATAGTACCTTTGCAGATTAAATTTATTTGGTAGCCTCTTGAGTGAGTAGATTATTAAAATACCCATCTTACTTTATCTCAATTCAGTTAAAGGTCTCCAAAATTCACAAATTAGCACATTGCAGATGAACATATGGATATTATTTCCTTTTTTCAAAGAACCAGAAGCCTTTGAAGTTTTGGACTGGCGTTCCTGAAATTTTCCCTGGGTTTGGGAGTGAGCAATCATTTTTCTCTCTATTCTTACTCTATGAAATGAAGCCGCCCTCCATTTATCTTCCAGCTTCATATCTCAGTAACAGGCCAAGGACCATCTCAACTCTTTATAACTCTGGTGTAGTTTGTTAAAGTATAAATTATAGAGAGAACCAATTAAAACTTTTATTGTGTTAAGTTTTAATATGAGGTCAAATACCATCCAAAGTAGCTGGAGAGGTGTTTGTGTTTTAAAGTAACATTTTTGTAAAGCAACAATATTGATGAAGCTGCAGCCAAAATGAGAAAGCTTCTGCAACCACTTAATATCACAAGGAGGCAATTGATATTACTGTACAATTCTGAACCAATGCAGCTAGGTGAATGTGACTTTCATTATCTTATTAAACTGGAGTTGTCATGACACAGACCATGCTGTCAACAGATGTCTAGCTGCTGCAACAGCAGCTCAGTTGCTCCTGCCACTTCCCCTTCTAATGAAGGTGAATTACTTCTGCTGACAAAGGCCATGCAATACCAAGCAGGAAACACTCCCTGGACCTTCAGCTTGTTCCTAATGGGCTCAGCTTTCAAAGGGGATGGAACCTCAGCAAAGCATTGCTAGAGAATGGTTTCCAGATGGTTAATATGCACCTTTCTCTCCTCCTCTGCAGTGGCATGAAAAATATAAAACAGGCAGGCAAGCAGGTAAGTCTAGTCCAGTGTCAACAGTGTTTCCCAACTGAGCAACTTTGAGATGTACAAACTTCAAATCCCACAATTCTTAGCAACAATCCTATTGGCTGCAGAATACTGGGGAATAAAGACCACACTACACAGGTTTGGAAACATTGGCATAGTTTAAGGAAGGAAAAGAATACATCTCATAAGCAAAACAGGGGCATTCTACAGTTTTGATACTCCAGCACTGACTTGCCCAGAATGCTTTCAGCTGTTTATTATCATTCTTATTAGAATCAGAAAGAGGATAGTTTCACTTTGTTTGTGAGAAATAATTCTTGCCAACTAGGATTGATAGAAAAGGCTGCATTTCCTACACAGACTTGCCTGGGAATAAGTCCCCCAAAATTCAGCAGGATAAACAGACACATTTAGGATTACACTGCTAGGTGCTTAAGATTAGAACTAAATTTACTGATCCAAAATGTTTTGTGTTATATAGATTGAAAGGCTTTGTTGGTCTGCCAGTAAAATAATTTGAAAGACATTGTCTTTCTAAAGTGGAAGAATCACCCTAAAATGTCTCCCTATCTCTAATATAGGTAATCTTCAACATACAACCACATTTGAGCCCAAAATTTAAGTTGTTAAGTGAGACATTTTCTAAGTGACTTTTGCCCCATTTTATAACCTTTCTTGCCACAGTTGTTAAGTGAATCATTGCAGTTAAGTCAGGGGTAGCATAACAACCGGTTCGGTGATCGCGCACACGTGTCCTAAGACTACAGTAAAACCCCTGCGCCTCTCAGCTGATTAGCAGGGCAATCCGCTCTGCCACGCCGAACAGCTGAGAGAATAAAAAGGACCTAGGAGCATGGGCAGGTGGGAGGGCCCAACTGAAGATCCTCAGAGCAAGCAAGACCAAACCAGTTCTATGACAGCTACTCTTCGGAGCTGCCGGTACACCCAAACCAGTCCAAACCATAGCATCCCACCCCTGGGTTAAGTTAGTACCCTGGTTGTTATTCCCATTGACTACCCCAAGTTAGTACCTGTGGCTTCCCCATTGACTTTGCTTGTTAAAAGATTACAAAAGGTGACCCCAGGGCACAGCAATAGTCATAAATATGAACCAGTTGCCAAGCTTCTGAATTTTGATCACACAACCATGGGGATGCTGCAAAGATTGTAACTGTGAAAAATGGTCATAAGTCACTTTTTCCATTGCTGTTGTAACTTTGAACGGTCACCAAATGAACAATAAGTTGAGCACTACTTGTGTTTCTATGATCTGTGGTTTATGGAGTGAACATAGCACGCTCACAAGCAGTTCTGGGTTCCAAAGCAAAGAAACTCAAATGGGTTATTCCTATCAGAAGGAAATATAAAGCTGAGAGAAAACAATGGATTGGCAGATGAAACTCTTCAGGTCAAAGAAAGTGTACACAAAGTTTTCTTATTCCATCATACTACCTTTCTCCACAATTTCAGGAAGAGCTAGAAACCTTGTGGGAAGGGCATCAATGATCAGGAGAGATATATATAATTTCAGTTCCCACCCCCCTCCATTTCTCTTTTTATTTATATCTCACCATATCATTTCTCAGCTTCTGTCAGCTTCCTTGGTTCTGCTCCATAACTTCTCCAGCCTGATTCTTGCTTTTTCCCAATCACAATATATGCAGCCCATGTGACATTTTAGGAGGCCAGCACCATCACCAGCATCTCAAAGATAAGGGGAAAACACATGGATATTGCTATGAGATAGACTCCTTAATCATTCCATTATTCATTCACTTCCAATTTTTGTAGCCTGAAGAGCATCATTTTGCTAATATTGCCTTCTTCTTTAAATTCTTGTTAGCTCGTTATTGATAGTAACTTGCCACCTTGATTTTTGTTGGCCTCATTTTTTATTCCCTTCCAATTTTCCAAGCTTCAGGATCTTCTTTAATGATTCTTGCCTTCACACTAAGTGTCTAAAGATTAAAGGTTTAGTTCATTATTTAGTCCTTTCTATGAACAGTTTGTTTCATTTGATCTAGTACTGAATAACTAGTTCATATGGTCAAGGATATTCTCAACATTTTTCTCCAGCACTATCTTTATTTTTCTACATTCATCCTTTCTGATGGCCTAGCTTGTGCAAAATATATTACAACTGGGAAAGCCATGGCCTTAGCAATAAATACCCTGACTCTCAGTATGATTATGACATGGGTTAGAAACAAAGTAATGCACATATATTAAAGTGTTCATCTGCAAATATATATGCTTAGAGTTGCTTTAGGCTGAAAGCCTGAATGTGGGGGACAAAGTCTCACCTTACAGTTTAAAAGGCAAACCACTTCACTGTGTTATCCACTAAGGCTTGCAAGGAGAAAGGAACTTACAGAGGGATGCAATGCCATTAGTTACGCTTGCCAAGGGAGCTAAAAAAGAAAAGTGTCCATGCGGCTCACTTTAATGTGTTTCTTAATGCAAGGACTTTTTAAAATGTGAAGTAGAAACTTGCCCTGAATTCTCTATCAAATCCTGAGAATCACAGGCTGCTTTGGTCACAGTGTTGTGTATCTGACCTTTATACTTTTGTCTAGATCCGTTTCAGTCTTTCTCTCAAGTAGCAGACATCTTTTAATGTATGGCTACAGTCCTAATCCCTGTGAATTTTTGAGCCTAGGAAGGTAAAATCTAATACTACTAAGCTTTTTCTCTGCTTATATACCTCAGGTGGATAAGGTTGTAACTTCAATCAATATGGTCAACAGAGCTGTAGTGCGAGACATCTTGTCCTTAGGTGATTCCCTTCCCATAGCTATTCTGTTTTTATTCTCCCTGGAACACATCATTTCATCTAGATTATATCTTACGTTTGTAAGTGTTTAAGTTTGGCAATTCTTTCAATATCCCAAATTCTCCCCTTTGCTTTAGAGCAATTCTTCTTTTAGTCAACTCAGCTCTTGCAGTTCATGATTCAATTGGCATTCATAATTTTATAGGACAGTTGGGGTTTAGCTGAATCAGTTGCAATAGAGTATATTCTAGCACAGTTCCTTTTTTAAAATTAAATATATTGTATTACATTTAGTCCAGTCATTTCTTCTTTCTATAGCTTCAAGTTTGTTTTATTAGGCACAAAAATGGAATGTGTGTATGTGTGTATAAAAGGTAAAAGTAAAGGTTCCCTCGCATATATGTGCTCATTGTTTCCAGCTCTAGGGGGCAGTGGTCATCTCCATTACAAAGCCAAAGAGCCAGTACTGTCCAAAGACATCTCCATGGTCATATGGCCAGCATGACTAAATGCCAAAAGTGTACAGAACGCTGTTACCTTCCCACCAAGTGGTCCCTATTTTTCTACTTGCATTTTTACACGCTTTCGAACTAAGTTGGCAGAAGCTAGGACAAGTAATGGGAGCTCATTCCATTATGCAGCACTAGGGATTCGAACCACCAAACTGCCGACCTTTCTGATTGACAAGCTCAGCATCTTACTCATATATGCATAATATGTATATATTATTACATGTACCTACATCCCATTTATTCTAGCAGCTTTGTATCCTACATTCTACTTGCACTCCATCTTTAAATTTTACTTCATATTTTGTTCCAATAAGTATCAGTCATGCTAAAACACATGTATATCTTTGAAATCATTTCTTCCTAATTGAATGCATATCCTTTCCCTGTTGTTCCCTCCTGTGATTTTCTGTCACACATCGGAAGTAGCTATCAAGATTTCAGTAGTATTCATTTAGCAGCCACTATCAAAGTCTCATGTTCTGGTAGCTTAATTATTTGCTACATAAATCTGTCCACAATTTGTAGAAGCTCCAAGTAGCATCCCTTATTAATACATGTTGAACACTTTGTACTATCCCTGCTCAGCAATGGACAAGAAAGGACAAACTGTGAATTAAAAGCTCTTGTTGCTTTTTCGGGATTGTTTACTTATACAGTGATACTTTTGCTATATAGCATTGTCACTGAATGGAGTGATCTGATCCTCAGAGTAATTTTTCAGGTTAGAGTTAAACAGATCTAAATAGTGGCAATGCTATAACCCTACAATGAAAACAAAATGTCTGAAGTTAGAGCATAAGTTTACCAACTGCTTTAGTCTCCTGATGCAGAATTAATGTGGATATCTTTTCAAGTACAAAAAATAAAATAAACGTGGATGAGTAGAATGATAGTGTAAAAATGCTACATTATTTGATTCAATATAAGGCAAGTCATTGTGTCTAAGTCCAAAAGCTAGAATAAGAATATTAACCATTGGCAATTTTCAATGAACAGATCATTTGGCATTCCTGGACTGGGCAAGTTTGACATGAAGTCTACCTTGTGGGATTTTCTCACCCCAGAAGTTTGGTCTTTCCAGAAAACATTACTGTAGAGCAGAGGTGTCAAACTCACTGCCTATGGGCCAGATGCATCACACGCTGGCCACCCCAACCCCCAGTTTAGCAAAGGGGGGGAAGTGCTCATGACGACAACATGATGATGAGATTTTGACACCCCTGATGTAGAGAGAGCTTTTCTCCTTGAAGGCTCAGTTGATACTGTTGTTAAATTGGGATTATCTGTTTTTAATATTTATAAGATTTATTATTTGTATTTTACGTTGTTTTGTTTTATTTTAGCTGCATCAGAAACTACTAATAAGTGATATTTGTTGTTTGGTTACTTGTTTGTTTAAGGACAGAAATAAGTAAATATAATCTGCCCTACTGTTTGTTGGTAGGATTTGAAACTCAAGGATAAACTCCATCATCTTCAGGCCTAACGTATCTTTCTCTCTCATCTGGAGGAAAGGCCAGATTGTGTCATAATATAATATAAATATGACTGATTTAATGATAATAATCATTTTTTAAAAAACCTTCCTATTTTTATAGGAAGCATAGCATTTTGAAAGAATATTCATTTTTAAAAATAAATTATATTTTTATAAATATAATTCTTCTTTTTATAAAGAAAATTTTATAAAGAAAATTCTTCTGCGCATGCCTACCGTGATGGCCGTTCTCTGCTGAGCTCCGAACGGCAAGAGGGTCTGTCGGCTGTCTGAGAGGGTTTTGGAGGGAGCTTACGATCCCCGGAGTGCTTGCTCCCGACGTCGGATCCCTCAGGGTGGTTTTTTTGAGATCTCTCGCCGGGAGCCGCTGGACGTGGCTTGTCTGGGAGGCGTTTTTCCGGGTTGCCGAGCCGGCGGAGCCATTTTCTATGACTCAGCAGGACTTCGTTAGCCCGTGGATGTGGTGACAAGCCCGGCGGTGGCGGCGCGCTGGGATGCCGGCGACACCCCCTGTGTTTGGGGATTGTGGCGATGATGGCCATACCGGAAAGGGGAGGCTCCGAGGGTACTGGGCTCCTTGTGTTAGATCTCCCAGCACCCTCCGAAGCGGCGGAGGACGGCGGTTACGGCTGTTGCAGGCCCCGAATTTTACATCGGCCGAGGGGCTGCCACAGTGGGATGACTGCCCCAAAAGAGGCAGTTTTTTCTCCAGGAGCAGCCGGAAAACAGCCTCAGGAGTCACCAGAGTGGAGAGCGGAGGGTGTTGTAGCTGGCCCCTATCTGGCTGTCTTGGTAGGTGGCGTTGCCCCTGCCCTTAGGCCGAAGGGGATTCCTGCCAGGTGTGACCAGGTTGGCCATGAAGGCAGTGGAGACACCAGCAGTTCTGCCTCCCCCATGGGACTATGGCTGACGGACTGGCAGGTGACTCTATGGACTCCGGGGAGGACTAGTGGTGGTGAACCTGGAGTCCATCGTCGGCCCAGTCTTTTTTGGGATGGTTTCTCTGCTGGAGCTCTATCTGCCAAGGGTCCAACCGCCCTCCTCTGGGACTATCGTGTGCGGACTTTGGCCTCCCTTACTGGTTTCAGCCGCTATTTTTTTCCATCTTATTTCTCGTGCTGCCTGTCCTTTTGCCATCCTTTGTCATCTGTCTGGACGTCAAAGTACTCTTCCTGCTGGGAGTGAAATCCCAGCTGGCTCCATACCCTTTATCTTGGTTTATGGCTGCGGGGTCTGGTTGTGCCCCTTGCTGGAGTGAGAGACCAGCAGGAGGGACACACTCTCTCCCTATGCAGCCATTTAAGACCTTTTGTCTACGGTTTACATTGGAGATGCCCGCGGTGAGAGAGCGTGGCCTATTCCAGATTGAGGTTTGAACATCTGCCACGGGTCTGCCGTGAGAGGGCAGCCTGGTCTTGAATCTGGACTCTCTAATGGACAATATAATATCTCGGACTAGACCAAGTTATATACCAGACTTTGTTGCCGCTATTGTTGTTGTCATCTCTTTAACCCTCATGTCCGTTTTAGATATGCTTTTATTATACAATCTTACATGGTAGCAGAATTGCAGGCCCTGAGAGGACTCCCTCTCTCTCGGTTTGCCCTATTGTACTATCTCCGCCTACCTCGAGGATGGGTTATGGAACCCGGAGAGATGGCATGGCAGAGGGAGGGGTGGGGTGGGGCTCTAATAAAATGAAAAGAGGGTCACTAGGGCCCTTTACTTAAATTTTTAACCAATTTTTAAGAAGGTTAGGGAGGGGGGAAATGGCGTTGGGGGGTGGGATGCAGCCGGTCCTTGGTGGGGGCGGGGGCTGGGGGCTGATGGGGGCCAGGGGTGCAGGTCGGAGACCGCAATCCCTAGGGTGGCTGGGATTGGCAGGAGGGAGGCATGGGGCCAAATTATGTGTTGGGACGCGCCGCTATCTTCGGCGGTGGCGCTCCGACCCTATGACCTCCTCCCTTGGGGCATGGGAACTGGGCCTCCTGGGCTCAGACTGGTGTATTTTAATGCCAGGTCCGTGGCTAATAAATCTTCCCTCCTCCGTGAGGTGATGAGGAGGAGGCTGCTGGACCTGGCCTGTATCACGAGACCTGGTTGGGGCCAGAGGGAGGGGTCCCTCTTGTTGATTTATGCCCCCAGGTTTTGGATTTTGCACGCTCTCGGGCCCAGGGAGGGGTGGTGGAGTGGCCGTGGTTATCGGGAGACCTTGATTCCAAGGGAGGTCGCCGCTCCTGAGATAGGCGTGGTGGTGAGACTCTTCTCTTGAGGTGGGGGCCTGGTGGTCGGGTGGGCTTGCTGCTGACATACCTTTCCCCAGCTGTGTAGCAGCAGCCCTGCCTGGGCTTCTCGGACGTCCTCTCGGGGGTGGCGGTGGATCTCCCAGGGCTTATGGTCCTGGGTGATTTTAACCTGCCTTCCCTGGGGGGGGCGTCTGGTTTGGTCCAGGAATTCATGGCCTCCATGGGGGCCATGGGCCTGACCCAGTTGGTTCAGGGCCCGACTCATGAGGGGAAACACCCTCGACCTAGTTTTTGTCTCGAACGGTGGCGGAGTGATATAGGGCAGGCTAATTGTACGACCCTGCCCGCCCCATGGTCTGATCACTATCTCCTTCGGCTGGTCTTCCAACAGGCCGCTCCCCACCGCTGGGATGAGGAACCACTGAGATGGTTCCGCCCCAGACGCCTGATGGACCCTGAGAGGTTCCAGGCGGAACTGGGGTCTTTTCCCACTTCCCTTGCCCACAACTCTGCCGAGGACCTAGCGGCCGCTTGGCAACAGGCTGCTGGGGCTGCCCTTGACAGAGTTGTCCCCATGCGCCCTAGGCGCCGTGGATCCCGGGTGGCTCCCTGGTATACAGAGGAGCTCCGAGATGAAGCGCCGCCGAGGGGTTTAGAGAGCAGGTGGAGGGCCACCCGCTCCCAATCTGATCGAATCCAGTTAAGAGCCCATATTAGGACTTACCTGGTAGCTATGAGGGAGGCGAGAAGGTCCTATCTCTCCACCCTCATAGCGTCCGCAGATAACCGCCAGCGCCCTGTTTAGGGCCACCCGCCCTCTCCTATATCGGGGAGATGGTGGACCCTCTCCGGGGAAGAGCTGAGGAATTTGGTCAATATCTGTTGGATAAAATTTCGCGGATTCGGGGCGGGTTGTGCTCCACCTTGCAGTGGTCTGAGGATCGTGGTGCAAGCAGTCTGGCCGATGTGATCTGGACTGAGTTCGATCCTGTTTCCGAGGATGAAGTGGACAGGATTATGCGGCGCCTGAGTTCCACCACATGTTTGTTGGACCCGTGCCCTTCTTGGTTGGCTTATACCGCCAGGGAGGTCACCTGCGGTTGGCTCCGGGCAGTGGTCAACGCTTCATTAAGGGAGGGTGTCTTTCCCTCCGCCCTGAAAGAGGCGGTGGTGAGGCCCCTCCTGAAGAAGCCTGCCCTGGACCCGACCGTGTTAGACAACTTTCGTCCAGTCTCCAACCTTCGTTTTTAGCGAAGGTTGTGGAGAGTGTGGTGGCTCAGCAGTTTCCACTTTTCCTGGATGAAGCGGACTACCTAGATCCGTACCAATCGGGCTTCCGGCCTGGTTTCAGCACGGAGACGGCATTGGTCGCACTGATGGATGATCTCTGGAGGGCCCGGGACAGGGGATTTTCCTCTGTCCTGGTCCTATTAGACCTCTCAGCGGCTTTCGATACCATCGACCATGGTATCCTTTTGCACGCCTCGGGGCTTGGGAGTGGGGGCACTGTACTTCGGTGGTTCTCCTCTTACCTCTGGGCGGTCGCAATCGGTGTTGAGGGCGGGAGGGCAGGGTACTCACTTGTGGGGTCCCTCAGGGGTCGGTCCTCTCCCCCCTTTTATTCAATATCTACATGAAACCGCTGGGTGAGATCATCCGTGGTTTTGGGGTGAGATACCATCAGTATGCTGATGATACTCAGCTATACATCTCCACCCCAGGCCAGATCAGTGATGCCCTCTCGTGATGACTCGCTGTCTGGATGCGTGGACCTGGATGGGCGGAAACATGCTTTCAACCCAGCCAAGACTGAGTGGCTGTACATACCGGCATCTCGGTCCAGTCAGGAGTGTCCATCATTGACCATAGGGGAGTGGTGTTGCCCCCTGTGGATAGGGCGCTGAACCTGGGGGTCCTCCTGGATGCACGGCTCCAATTGGAGGATCAGGTGGGGGCCGCCGCCAGGGGGCCTTTGCCCAGGTCCAGCTGGTTGCCAGCCTTCTGGACGAGATGCCCTGACGTGGTCACTCATGCCCTTGTCACGCTCGACACTACTGCAATGCTCTCTATTTAGGACTGCCCTTGCATACCATCCGAGGTTGCAGCTGGTGCAGAATGCGCCTGGTGGTGATGGGAGTTACCCGATTCTCCCATATTACCCTCCTGCGCGGTCTGCATTGGTTGCCGGGTTGCGCTCCGGTGAGATTCAAGGTTCTGACTTTAACATTCAAAGTCCTACACGACATGGGTCCACAATATTTAAGGGAGCGGCTCCTGCCGATATCGGCGCCACCCCGTCCCGCGGGCACATAGGCAAGGACTCCTCGGGTCCCGCGGCAAGTCATGTCGGCTGGCGGTCCCCCGGCGAGCCTATTCTGTAGCGGTCCCCGACTTATGGAATGAACTGCCTCTGGACCTCCGCCTGGCCCCTGACCTCGCACCTTCCTCACGCGACTTAAAGACCTGGTTGTTTGACCAAATCGGGCTGTGATTACCTCACCTGGGCCATGGGATAATTTTAAGTATTTTAATTTGGTTTTATTGGGCTTAAATTGTTTAATTCTTTTAAATAATTATTGTATGTTTTATTGTTTTATAAAATAAATAAATAAAAGCTTTTTGTAACTCACAGGTTACCTGATGTGCTTGTTTCTGACAATGGCCCTCAATTTACATCCAACCTTTTTGAAACATATCTAGCACAACAGGGTATCAGACATGCCCTGACAGCCCCTGGGCATCCTTCGCTAACGCCGGGCTGAACGTATGGTACGATTTACCAAGGAAAACTTCAGCAATTGGGTCTAGGGATATCACTGAGAGAGTTGAAAAACTTCTCAGTGTTCAGCATATCACTCCCAACCCTCAACCTAATTTGTCCCCAGCTGAATTGTTGATGGGTAGGAAACTCAGGTCTCCCCTTGATCGCCTTCATCCCACTTACGCACCCAATGCACCACTAGATTCCACTAGCAAATTTGCACATTCACTGTGGGTGATTCTGTTTATGCTAAGAACCTTATGGGTGAACCATTATGGATTCCTGCTGAGATAACCCAAATCACAGGCCCCAGGTCTTACAGGGTACAAATGGAGGATGGTGTCCTCTGGAGCAGGCACATTGATCAGTTAAGATCCAGATTGCCTCAGGAGCATCGCTTTTGGTCCTCTCTGGTTCCCATACCTACTGCCTCTTCTAAGGGGAAGGGAGGATCATGAGTGTAATGAACAAGCAAGAATCAACCCCATGTGTAACGAGCTAACACGACAGGAACCATTCCAAAACCTGCCACAATACCAACAACCATTTTCACAAATGGAAGATTGCACATCATTACCTGATTTAGGTGCTGACATTGGGTTGGAGATGGATGGGAGGAGAGACCAGGTTGTAGTAACCAAACAGGTTCTACCATTACTACAAGTCCTAGTAAGGAAATGTCAGCAGACACATTTCCTCCCTCACAATGTGAGAACCTTAAAACATCTGAACCACGTAGGTCTCAACGTCACGTAAGAGCCCCACCTATTTAAAAGAATACATTAGATAGGCTGGGGTTTGAGTATGGACTGAACCTAGTGGGAGGGTGTTATGTATGCAGGTTTAAAGTCATTGGTTTAGTTTGAACTGTTCTTGTAAAATGTAAGAAATGATTGGTTTACAAAGTGCGGGAAAACCCTGCACTCTGATTGGCTGGCAACTGCAGCTGCTGGCTATAAGTAGCAGCCGCAGCCCAGCCAAAGTGGGTTCGTTCTGAGCTGTAGTCACTAATAAACAAAGAGCTTGAAGCACTCCGCGTATGTCTCTTCATGCAAACCTAAGACATTTTATTAGAGATGTCATATTGGCACATCTGGGGAAAACCCGAATTTGAGAGTTTCAGGTTTTCCCTAGCCCAAAGAAAACCCAAAATCCAACCCCTGCACCCAATAATCCATCATATGGTCCAATCATTACTTCGTTCCAAGTGGAAATTATCCCCAGGCACTCCCCTCTAGCTGCAGAGCAGAGGTGGTATTCAGACGGTTCCGGTGGTGGGATTCAGCCAGTTTCGCACCACTTTGGGAGAACCGGTTGTTAACTTTCTGAGCAGTTTGGTAAACTGGTTGTTGAAAGAAATCATTAGGGCAGAGAACCGGTTGTTAAATTATTTGAATCCCACCACTGGCCGGTTCTGACCAGTTCTGAAGAACCGGTAGTGGAAGTTTTGAGTAGTTCGGAGAACTGGCAAATACCACCTCTGACTGGCCCTTCTCCCATCTCTTCTCTGCCTCCCATTGAGTCCCAGCTGATTGGCTGGGTCTTCTTTGGTTGCCCTGCACAGGAGAACGGAGCTGGAAAGCAGGTTAGTGGGGTGGGAGGAATGGAGATTTTACAGTATCCTTCCCCTGCCACGCCACCAAGCCATGCCCATGAAGCCACACCATACCCACCGAGACAGCCCATAGAACCAGTAGTAAAAAATTTGAATCCTACCCCTGGTGCAGAGTAACATGTCCTTGACTTTCTGAGAAAGGAATATTGTTGTGGCTAATCTTCTACTGTTCCTTGAGATCCCCCTCCAAATTGGGCAGCGAATGTGGCAGCTCAGAAGCCTCAAAGAAAAAAATGGCTTCCAAGCTGACACCGGGGGGCTCATTTACGCTCAGCAGTGGGGAACCTGTTGGCTCATGAAGCCATATGCTGAAAATTATCCGACAATTATAAAGTATTCAGCTCGTGCAGAGGTGTTTGGCTCAATTTGGGGTTCACGTGATGATGTGTGAACTCACAACTCAGTTGCCATGGCTTATGCAATTAATCACAGGAGTGCAACGCACGAAGCCACCAGCCAAACCAATTTGCAGAATTATTTTGGAGGTGAGACAAAAGCCTGGCGAGGCTTCTCAGATGTGGCAGGGCAAACTCACGTGCTTGGAAAAAGGCCCAGATTGTGCTAAGAACACTCTCCTTTTGTCTTGGAAAACAATATTTCTCAGAAGGAGCATTATATTTGGAGAGAAAAAAGAAGAAAGCAAATTCGGATACTTTCCTGTTGGAATAACTTGCAGATTTTGGCAATAAAATGCCAGATTACCACCCCAAAAATGGTTCAATGACTGCTGCAAAAGGTTGTAAAACTGGATCGGTCACATGATGACCTGTTTTATCCATCATGTCTTGCTGCTGTAATTGGCAGGCCCCATTATGGTTGTAGGTCGAGGGTTAAATATACTGTAGATTTCAACTTGATCACTTCCAATTCCTTTCCAATACGACCACAATTGAGCCTCAGATTTCTGTGGCTAAGTGAAACAGCACTTAAGGGAGTTTTGCCCCATTTTATGACCTTTTGTGCCACTGTTGGTAAGTGGATCACTGCAGGGGTTAAGTTAGTCACCTGGTTGTTAAGTGAAACTGGCTTCCCTATTGACTTTGCTTGTCAGAAGGCTGCAAAAGGAGATCATGTGAACCCCAGAGGACATGGCAACCGTCATAAATATGAGTCAGTTGCCAATCGTCTGAATGTGACCATGAAGATGCTGTGATGGCTGTCAGTGTGAAAGTCACTTCTTTCAGTGCTGTTATAATTTTGGACATTCATTAAATGAAGGGTTCGAACTTAGGTAGAGGCAGATATTTTTCTTTCTCCGCTTTGGTGACAGGAAGGGCATCCAGCCAGTAAATACTCAGCTCCATTCAGTTGCCCAGACTCTACCCCGCAAGGGATTATGAAGATGATTAAATGAACTACTGTAAGCCAAGGACTACCTGTATTGTACCTGAGAGGGTGCTTACCTTTATAATCTGCAGTTCAGGACAATTATCCCCCTGCCTCTATTTCCATAATCCTACTCCACCGTCAGGCCAGGTGCCAACCAGAGCCAGAACTTTAACCAGTTCATCCAATGTCCTTCCCATCCAGTCTCGGTGAGTCTGGTAACTGCCTGCTTTTCCATCCCTGCCCATCCTGCTGTGGCGGCCATAACCTATGTTTTAAATGGATGTGATCGTGCCAAGCAGATGGTGATGGATGGGGGCTTCTTTCAAATGAATACTTTCCAAGGTCGTAAAAAAAAAATACAAAGAGAAATTGGCAGTCTCAAACCTCTCCGCTGGTGCAGCAGACTCTCAAGCTGAATGGCTGACGACTCAGCAGCAGGAATTGGGATTTAAGTGATGGGAAGAAACCTCAGAATTGATCAGAGAATATTTGTAGCCCGGGGCTTGAACTGTGGGGTCCTTGGTGCTCCCTGAGCTCCGTTGTTTGCTTGTAGATGTTTCATCACTAGCACTGATGAGGTTACCTAGTTTAGTAATGGAAAAGGGGAAGTCATGTTACCATTTGGAAATGATAAGGGGAATCAAAGTAAGTAACAGAAGAGCAAAAGGGGAATACAAGTTGGATTTGTCTGGAATGGTATAAGGCCTCCTGCTTGAGCAGGGGTCTATGACAATTTGCCATGGCCAACTCGCCACAGCCAACTTGCCACAGCCCTCGGGTCTGTCCAACTCGGCATGGCTAACTCACCATGGCCAACTCACCACAGCCAACTCAGCATGGCCAACTTGGCATGGCGAACTCACCACAGCCAACTCGCCATGGGCAACTCGCCATGGCCAACTCACCATGGCCAACTCACCATGGCCAACTGCCACGCCAACTCCGGCATGGCCAACTCACCACCCTGCCAACTCGCCATGGGCACTCATCACAGCCAACTCGCCATGGCCAGTTCACCATGGCCAATTCACCATGGCCAACTTGGCATGGACAACTCACCATGGCTAACTTGCCACCACCAATTCCATGGCAACTCACCACTGCCAACTCGGCATGGCAACTCACCACTGCCAACTCACCATGGCCAACTCACCATGGCCAATCACCATGGCCAACTTGCCACCGCCACTTGCATGGCCAACCCCCCACCGCCAACTCGCCATGGGCAACTCATCACAGCCAACTCTCGCCATGGCCAACTCACCATGGCCAACTCACCATGGCAACTTGCCACCGCCAATTCGGCATGGCCACTCACCACTGCCAACTCGCCATGGGCAACTCATCACAGCCAACTCGCCATGGCCAGCCACCTGGCCAATTCACCTGGCCAACTTGGCATGGACAACTCACCATGGCTAACTTGCCACCACCACTCGCATGGCCAACTCACCACTGCCAACTGCATGGCCAACTCACCACTGCCAACTCACCATGGCCAACTCACCATGGACAACTCACCATGGCCAACTTGCCACCGCCATGCCAATCGCATGGCCAACTCACCACTGCCACCACTCGCCATGGGCAACTCATCACAGCCAACTCGCCATGGCCAGCTCACCATGGCCAATTCACCATGGCCAACTTGGCATGGACAACTCACCATGGCTAACTTGCCACCACCACCGGCATGGCCAACTCACCACTGCCAACTCGGCATGGCCAACTCACCACTGCCAACTAACTCACCTGGCCAACTCACCATGGCCAACTTGCCACCGCCAATTCGGCATGGCCAACTCACCATGGCCAACTTGCCACCGCCAATTCGGCATGGCCAACTCACCACAGCCAACTCACCATGGCCAACTCATCACAGCCAACTCGGCATGGCCAACTCATCACGCCAACTCGGCATGGCCAACTCACCACTGCCAACTCACCATGGCCAACTCACCATGGCCAACTTGGCATGGCCAACTCACCATGGCCAACTCACCATGGCCAACTTGGCATGGCCAACTCACCACAGCCAACTCGGCATGGCCAACTCACCACTGCCAACTCGCCATGGCCAACTCATCACAGCCAATACCGCCATGGCCAACTCACCATGGCCAACTTGCCACAGCCAACTCGGCATGACCAATTTGCTGCTCCGCCAACTCACCATGGCCAACTCACCATGGCCAACTTGCTGCAGGACAACTCGCTGCGGGACTGGAGTTACACTAATATCAAAGAAATGGTGGAATAGTCTCATTAAAGAAAGAATGCAAAGGAGGGACGAAATGTGAATGGGAAACATTAAAATAATTTTTCATTTATTTTAAATAATTAAATAGAATTGTTAAATTGTTAATCCGTAGCGAGTTGTCCCTCAGTGAGTTGGCTGCAATGAGTTGGCTGCGGCAAGTTGTCCCATTCCGTTGAGCAGCGGGTTAGACTACAAGACCTCCAAGGGCCCTTCCAAGCCTATTATTCTGTGTTCTGGGAATCCTTAAGCAAAGGAGCATCTTCCGAGCATCACTGAGCTAAGAAACAGGCAGTAGGAATTGTTAAGATCCTCTTGGGGGAAGTGGGGAGAATCCAAGCAAGTTGGAAGGAGTCACAATTTTGTTTTGTTTTGTTTTAATTTGATCAGCACTGCATTCTTGTTTTGCTCCTGTGCCAGTCCCACTGGGCATTGTGGCAGCACAGCCTTTGAAAACTGCTGTGATATACAGATCTAGATGTACTTATTAAAAATAAATAGGAAGTTTCTGTCTTGCTCAACCTTGACATTGATGTGAATGGGAAAGGAAAATGAATGCAAATTTTATTACTCTTTTAAATCAGAGGATAAGTTGTCCTTCCACGGTCAGAGAGAAGGAAAGTGGTCCTTCAGCTTAAAAAAAATTAACTTTCCCTAATACAATGATTCTTTTTCTTTTCTTGTTGGAATAAAAATCTGGTCTGGTTCCAAGCTGGGAGAAAGACACTGGTAATAAAATGGAGGCAACCTGCAGGAAAGAAGGTCTCTGTTTATTTGGAAGCCAGGAATGTCAGTGACAGCAGCATGTTTCTGGGTTAGCTGACAAAATGGGGTTGAGAACAGGTGGATTTTTATACATTCTTTGGGGCGTTGTGATCGAGATACCTGTTCCTGTATAAGAATGTGACCTTTAATATTTTAATAGCTGTTGCCAGATACCTGTGGGGTCATGTAGGGGTCATAACTGGCTCTACAGGCAATAGGGGAAATGCAAATCTTAGGTATTTGTCTGAGCTAATCTTATCAGCTTAGATTTACCTAATTGTGTTGCTTATTTGGAGACTCTTTACTTATGAATAGATTGGCCCAGTCCTTCCAAATGGGTACAAAATCTCCACCCCTAAAGACCAGCCTCTTCAAGCTTCTGCTTGAGGCTGTTTCTTAGGGCAGGAAGACTGGGGCTGCATTCTGTCTTTGTTAAGATTTTTTTCCCTCCTCTTCTCCTTTAGGGGAAATATTCTATCCTGCCTCTTTTTAATATTAAGAATATTTTAATCTTGGGAGGGCAGTCTTCCTACATACTGAAGCTCTGTTTTGGTTTGGTTGAGCTTCTGCTGACACTATTGTCAGGACTCTGGCAGTTACCCCATCTAAATCATGAGTCTTGAGCCAAACTTCCAAAACTTCAAAAGGATTTATTAGGAGTAAGCATGCTGCTGCCTGGGTGCAGCCGACTCTGAGACACATCATTCATTGTCACCCTTGACCCTGGTTTCCCCACCCCTGGTTGTATTGTAATTCATATTCTCCAATGGGACACATCCATAGCCAAGAGCCATCAATCATGCTCTCCAATTAGAATTTTGCACAGCAGAAACTTCAGTCACCCAGTTACTATCTTTGAAAACATTTATGGAGTACAGTTTCGGTTTGCAAGCTGCTGCACTGCTCCCCTCCTTTCTGTTGGCAACTCTAAAAGACTGTAGAAATATTTTATGAGTTGACAGCTATCCTGTCTGAATCTAATGGGAAAAGACAAAGTAACAGAGATCGGCTCGACCTACCTTTGTTTAGTGACTGTTCAGAGTTATGACAGCAGTGAACAAAGAGACTTCTGACCAAGGTGGGATTCTAAACCGATTCGTTTACTGGTTCAAGTGAACCAGATATTAAATTTGCATCTGGTT